>VYZT01050763.1:0-17247 GCA_013400735.1 Pomatostomus ruficeps | reverse complement strand
CCCCAATGCTGTGTGGTGCTCCCCCAAACCTGCACCCCCCGAGTGCCAGGACTGCGGGGACGTGTCACCCCGTGCCCTGGTGACACATCCCTGCGGTGCCAGCACAACCTTGCGGCCACACCCGGGTGGGTTGGCCCCCCCAGCCAGTCCCCCCCACACACTGAGCCCCCCGTTTGCCCCCCAGGCCCGTGACTGCAAGCTGGTGGGGGACCTGGAGGGTGCCCGGCGTTACAGCGAGCGCGCCAAGAAGGCGAACATCATCTGCTCCGTGCTGACCGTCGTCATCACGGTGCTTTTCATCATCATGGTCGTTACCGTCATCTCCAGACTCAGGGGACTCAGGGCCACCTGACCACCGCCTGGCCCCACGCGCGGGGTGCTTCCCCCCCCCTCCTCCTGCCAAAATGTGCCCTTTCGGGACCCGGGGGCAAAGGGGGAGACGCCCATCCCCTCACTGACCACTCTGCAGGTGCCCCCACACAGCTGTGGGGGGGACAGGGTGGCCAGGTTGGGGCGTGGGGGGCAACCCTCCCCCTTTATTGTGCTCACGCGCTTCCTGGCACCTGTGACACACCTGTCGGTCACCGTTGCCACCAATAAAGCTCGTCCCACCAAACCCCTTGGTTGTCACCTCATTCACTGCAGGATGCCACAGAGGGTCCTCGGGCATCCTTGTGGCATCCTCTTCCTCCTCCTGTTCCTCTTCCTGCCTCCATCCTGCCGTGGAGTAGAGCATTTCCAGCCCAAATTCCAGGGAAGTTCCTTCCCAACAGCTTGGGCGTGGCAGAAAGAGGAAATTACAGCCCCTCCGTGTGTTTTGGCTGCCCACACCCCCCACCCTGCAGCCCCATCTCCCCCTGCTGCAGGGGGGCTCCATGGATGTGGCTCTTCCACCTTTCCCTACTAAATTCCCATTTCATCCACCTGGCAGCCCAAAGGTGCTGCTGAGAGGGGTCTGCCCTCCCCAGTGCACCTGGAGGTGGGGGGTTCGAGGTACCTGTGCCAGCCAGCACTGTGGTGGTCCTGAGGTCCACCTTGGAGTGACCCTCCCCTGGTGTCAGAGTCACGCTGGAGCCATCCGTGCTCCTCATCCCGGGAGGAAGGCTGGCTATAAAAAGCCCGTGGGCTCGCCATCCCAGCCGTTCTCCCAGCCCGGCCTGTGGGACAACCACATCCCTCAGGGCTGTAATTTCCCAGGTTTATATTTAGCAGAGCAGGGATATAAAAGGGGCGCCGGCCATGCTCCCCCGAGTCTGCCGGAGCCGCGGGTGTCCCTCTCCGTGGCCATGGACACCTCATACCCGCGGGAGGAGCGGTGGCCACCCAAACGGGCATCACCCCCCAGCACCCCCCGTGACCACCTCATCTGGGCCATCTTCAACACCCTCTACATGAACTTCTGCTGCCTGGGCTTCGTGGCGCTCGCCTTCGCCATCAAGGTACTGGCACTGGCGGCACCGGAGCGCTCGGAGGCTCCGGGAATCCCTCCCCACACGGATGCCAAGACAGGGATGCCCAAGGAGGCATAGAGCACTTGGGATAACTCCTGAGCGGGCTGGGGTGGGCAGATCCCAACACTCTCCGTAGGCAGGTGACGCCTGCAGCTGGTGAATCCTCCCTGCTTTTCCTGTCACTGATTCCAGAGGTTGTGGGACAGCCCCCTGCCCACCACCGGAGGAGCAGCTGCTGCATCCTAAAAAAGTGCCATGGGGGCTGTGATGCCTCCAGCCCTCCTGGCAGGAGCAGCTCCAGCTGCGGAAAGATGGGGACAAGCAGGGGCTGCAGCCAGAGAGGTCTCGGAGGAAGCAGGAGGGAAAATCCCAGCTCCAGCTGGACTAGACCAGGACAGAAAGATGGGGCTGAGCAGGGGCTGGAGCCAGCCAGGCTCTGGATGAAGCAGGAAAGAAAACACAAGAGGGGAAGGATGCTGGGCTGGAGGGGAGCAGGAGCAGACTGGGATGGAAGGATGGATGGATGGATGGATGGATAAATTGTGAGCTTCAAGGGGAACAAAGCCCTGGAGCAGGATGGGGTTGTGGGAAGGGGCTGTGGGAAAGGGCTGCAGGAGGGGGCTGAGGGAAAGGCTATGGAAAAGGGCTGCGGGAAGGGGCTGAAGGAAGGGTGTTTCCTCGGCTGTTGCAGGCTCGGGACCGGAAAGTGTTGGGGGATGTGGAAGCTGCCCGGCACTTCAGCTCCAAGGCACGGTGCTACAACACCCTGGCCACGGCGTGCAGTGTGGTGCTGCCACTCCTGCTTGGCGCCCTCATCGTCACCGGTGTCATCCACCTCTCCAAGCTGGCTCAGGAGTCCGTCGGCTTCTTCACCTACCAGTTCGGTGGGAGTGACGACGAGGACCAGTGACCCAGGCTGAAGGGCTGGTGGAACCTCCTCTGCATCGCTGGTGGTCCCCCCAAAAGGCCACCACCCCTCTCTGCCACCCTGCTCCCCGCTCTGCTGTGCGGGCAGAGTAATTTTTGTTTGTCCTGTGGGGTTTTTTTACCTCCCGTTATCCCATGTGAAGCCCCAGCTTCCGTGGTCACTGTTTAAATCATTAAACGCTTCACACAGCGAGAGTTTCTGCGTGTGGAAAGGGGCAGGGGGATTCCAAAGGGAAAACATAAATAGGGATTTTTGGCTCCGATCGGGCTCCTGGCAGCCAGGAGACACCATCATTCCCACAGCCTTCAGGGCCACCTCTGGCCACTGGGACCTCCAGGACGGAGGAGGGGAGGAAGCAGAGATGCTCCTTGGCCTCGTGAGGACAGGATGAAGCAAATGGGGTCTCACCTCCCCACCCCACAGGGGAGCTGAGACCTGCAAACTCATTACAGCAACACAGACATCCCCAGCCAGTGCCAGCCAGGACAGGGGGGCAGCGTGGGATGTACTCCCACTGCTCCCTATTCTCCCTGCCTGGCCTGGAGATGGCTCATTTTGGGACTAAAAGATCCCTTTTTTGAGCATAAACCCCCTTTACATCCAACTAGCACTGGCTCAGAGCAGAGCTTTATCCCAGCCCCATCCAAATCCCAACCCGGGTGCAGGGCAAAGGGCTGGGGACAGCACAGTCCCTTTGTCCTGCCAAGAACTGCCGCTAATTAGGGGCTGGTGGCTCTGATGAGGCCGGAGCAGAACCCAAGTAATTACACGGCAGCGGGACAGTCCCTGCTCCAGCCCTAAGCATTCCCAGATGCTTCGGGGCATGGAGCAGCCGCGCGGCTTTTTATAAACCTGGCCGAGATTCCTGGGGTTGGTTTGGCCAGGACAGACCCCTCAGGCAGGGAGCGCCTTCAACATTCCCTGCTTCCACTCAGGGCTGCCTCGGGGACAGGGAGAGTGTGGCAGGGAGGATGCTGTGCAGCCCAGAGCGAGGGTCTGGGGGGTACCATGCCCACCCTGTGCAGGCACAGCAATTCCTTGGGATTTCTGGGACACCAAAAACGCCCTGAGCGAAACCACAGCAGCTCTTTGCTCGCCCCGAGGCTGCTCAGGCCTGGGAAAAATGCTGCCCTTGTCACCATCTGACAGGATAATGCCACAGATCACTGATGTCCAGGCTTCCTGCAGCCCTTCAGATGCCAAGCGAGAAAGGATTTAACTCCAAAACTCATTGAAAAGACAGGGAATAATGTAGATAAAGGGTTTAAAAACACGAGGGGTGATACACACCAAATAACAGGAAAGGAGCTGTGTGCTGCCCACATGGGGTTAAAAGGCTTTTGGCTGCATGTTTCGGAGGAATATTTGGTGCCAAAATATCGCTTATCTGGTGAAACAGCACTGGCTGAGCCCACAGAGCAACACAGGGGGAAGGCAAGGACCAGGGCAGGACAGGCTGGAGGAGCTGGAGTCAGGATCCTGGATTCAGGAAGGGGCTTCCTTACAAACACAAACGTGTCGAGAGCATCAACAACTCCTGGGTGTTTAGAACACACGTTCCCAGGCTCGGTTTCCTCTCCTGCACTGAGTAAGAGATGAGTGGAGGGGAGTGGGGGGCTCGGACGTGGTGACCTCCAGCCATGGTGACAGCTCCAGCCACCAACTCCCCCAGAGCCACAAGGACGGGTGGCACACGCAGTCCTGGAGGGGGAAAAGGCCTCCTGGCACAGCCTGGGAACCCCTTTCCATCCACTGTCACCTTCCCCCTCCACCAAGATCCCAGATCCTCTGCTCTGGTGGGCAACACCTGGATCAGCCAAGGTTTAAAGGGTCCTGCTGGGTGATCTCTGGATCCATCCAGGTGCTGTGGGCAAGGAGACGCTCTGCCCTGCAACAGAAAACCCCTTGTGTGAGATATGGGAATGGCTTCTTCCCAAATTATTTCAGGGAGCAGATCCGGGCGCCGCTGGCATACCTTCCCACAGGGGAAAGCGCTGTCCCGACTCCAGCACAGCTTCCAGGGGAGACGCCGGAGGGTCCTGGGAGGTCTCAGTCACTTCCATCTTGATCTCCTCCCTGGTGATGGTGACCTCCAATTTGTTGCCCAAGTAGGAGATGCCAGAGACTTTCAGCTTGGTGATATCATCAGGAAAGGCAGGATCAAAGAGGAGGCCAGACCTCGTGATCCTGGAAAGGCAGGAGCACATCAGGGTGGGAACAGCAGGAGCCATAGAGGAGCCCAGCTCTGGGTGAGGGGGGTCGACCACCTTTCCAGGCATTACCACCTTGTGCACCCCAGAGGAGTCCAAAAGTGCATCCAGTGATTTCTGGGCAAATCCCGAACACACTGATGGAACACCTGGTGAGGAGCTACTGGGGCCGTGATTCCACAGCCCACCCCATGACATTCCTGTCCCATTCCAGTTCCACAGCTGGGGCCTGGGGTTTCTGTAAGGTTGGGTTTTATATTTTAAAAAATGCAGCTGAATTCCCTGCTCCGGCTCAGAGCTTGGCTTCAGCAGCAGCTGTGTTGGCAAAACCTTGGGAATGCCCTGCTCCTCTCTGAGCAGGTGACCCTCAGCCACCCACCTCAGCTCCCACTCCCGTGGGATAGAGGGCTGGAAGCTCAGCACAGCTGTTTGGGCTCCTTCCCCAGAAAAAATGGAGCAAATATCCCAACTCTCCCTCCATCCCTGACCTGAAGCCAAGCCGCCTGTGTGGGCGTTGGCTTTGGGCGAGGAAAACCTACAGCCTCTCTTGTCTCCGACCCAAATCCTGGCGAATGAAAGCTCTCCACCACTGACTCCAGAACGCTGAGAGGGCTCACAGGAGGCTTGAGGGCCTGGGGAGCCCCAGCGCTGCACAGGATCTGTGTCCCATGGCGGGAAAGGCAGGAGCGTGGCTGCACAATGTCACCACCACCTCTGGCATTTGGCCAGAGCCCCAAAGCCGTGGCTTGAGCCTGTGCCACAAGGGGCCCAACCCAGCACACACTAGGCGCCTGGAGACCTCCCAGGTCGGTCAAAGCCGAGATTTCCAGCTGGGAATACAGCAGCTCACACCCAGGTCCACCATGGAATGGGTGGCTTTTCCAGCTGAGAATATGGCAACTCGCACCCAAGGAACAGGGTGGGTTTCCCAGCAGCTCTGGCCACACACACGGAGTGAAAACTTGTAGTTAGGGCTGGAAGCTTTCACTGGGAATCACAAGGCTTGATCCAGCTGCAATTAAACCAGGAATAGGCTGAAGAGACGGTGGCTCCAGGGTGGAAACCACCACAGCTCTGAAATTACGTGAACAGCTCCATGTTTTCTGGGATATTTTAAAGCTGAGGCCATGTCTGCTCAGCACTTCCCTCCAGGGAGGCTCCCGGAGCCACATGTGAGCAGGGAGGCCACGGTGGGGCTGCAGGAGGTGTTTCCTCACCACATCCAAAGGAGACAGGATGATGTTGCTGCTGAGCCAGAGAACGGGTGTAGGGAATGGCATTTTGCTTCCCAAACATGACCTGGAATGAGCCTCTTACCTGTTCCTACCTGTGCTCCAGCAAAACAGGGATATTTTAAGGGACAAGCGGTCACTTGGGAGCTAAAAGTGACACAACAGGTCTCACCTGAACCCCGTGAAGCCGAAGAGGATGACCTGCAGGAATCCACCCATCCCCGTCAAGAAGTTCACAGCTCCCGACCCATCCGGGTTCTCCACCCAGACCTGCTCCAGCACGAGAAGGAGATGATGCAGGAGTTGGCTTGGGATGCTCCAGGCAAATTTGTGGGTTTCAATCCCATTGTCGCCTGCCTGGGAGCAGGAGGGATCCGCAGCCCCGCCACTCACCTTGAAGGGCTCCGTGATGTTGCTGAAGCACTTTTCCAGCTGGCTCCAGGCTCTCTGCGACTCCTTCAGCTCCAGCCAGCCCATGGCAAACATGCTCTGCCAGAGAGGGAAAGGTGACAGCGCAGTGGAGCAGCAGCACCTCCGCCACCCCTCTGATCCAGAGTGAACACTTCCAGTGCACATCCCAGCTCTGCACTGTCCCCTCGATGGAGACACCTCCCTGGGGGTGAATCCCAGGCTGGGCTCTGCCCTCTCCTCACCCAGGTCATGGCTGGCCCGGCCGGGTCGGTGACAGGCTCATACATCTCCAGGTCGTTCCTCCGGACCTCAGCACTCATGGGATGCATCAGTGGGAAGCCCAGCAGGACCACGTCTGCCTGTTTCACCGGCTCACCTGGGGACAGGGCCAGTCAGACACGGGCAGTTCCCAAATTCCCTAAGTTTTTGAGCCCACTGATGAGAAACAACCCATTGAAACAGGAAAACCACCCCAAGCCCAGCTCTCCGCACTGCGGCAGCAGCAGGGACTCTTCTTTCACCATTCCCAAGTCTGAGCCAGTTGGAATTCCAGAATCAGAACCTGAAACTCCTTCCAGGATTAAAAGTGTGATCCATGGCTGCTTCCATGGGCTGCCACTGCTGCCCCACTCACCTGGGCTGTAGCCATCGTACTCAGGGTGATATTTCCTCTCCTCATCAAAGGGCACTTTGATTTTCCTGGCACGGTCCTCCCACTCCTCTGGCACCGGGAGCAGCAGGTCCCGAGCCATGTCAGCAGCAAAATTTAAGCTGGAAAGAAGGAGGAACATTTTATGTCAGGGGTGGGTGACAAGTGAGAGGAGAGAGTGGACAGAAGGAGCTGCAGAAAAAGCTGCTGTGGAAAAGCAGGGAGCAGAGATTGAGCCAGGGGTAACAGCTTCCATCACGGATCCAGGAGCCCGTTCCCTTGGCTGTGGGTGTCTGCAGCTGGCTAACAGCACAGACACCTCATGGAATGCCACGGGAGATGCCCTGCTGTGAAGGGAGATCCCTGTCAGCCGCAGGTGGGCACTGAACAGGTCAGAGGATTCAGGGAAGCCCCCACTCCTTCCTCTGACTGCAGAGAGGCAACAGGGAGGGGGGAGTGAGAAGAGGGAGGATGAATCCCCTCAGGAGCCCCACTGCTCCCATCCCTACAGAGTGCCAGGTGGAAGAGAAGAGAGCCGGACCATGCTTCCAGGTGCTCCCAGGAGGCATTCCAAATGTTACCTGCGCCGGGCCACGGCATTGGTGTAAGCAGAGTTATCGACCTGGCTGTGGTACTCGTCTGGGGGCATGACACCTGGGGGGACAGGAGGGGACACTTCACACCCCAGCACACCCAGGGGCTGCTGTGGCTCCGGGCGCCTCCTCAGGGACACGGCTGGAGGAAGGGGACCCTCCTGCCTGCCCGTCCTGCTGGCAGGATCCCACAAAGTCTCAGTGGGATGCTCAGTGGGGAACACGCATGGTGCTGGTGCTGAAGGAGGAACAACCTGGGATACAGCTCTGGCTGGTGGATGCAGGTACCTCATCCCGAGGGCATCCTGAAGGGAACCTTCAAGTCATGGAATCCCAGGGTCGTTTGGGTTGCCTTAAAGCTCATCCAGTTCCACACCCCTGCCATGGGCAGGGACAGCTTCCACTAGACCAGGTGGCTCCAGACCTCTGCTTTCCGCCCCATTCCCACGGCAGAGGTACCTCTGATGTGGTAGAGCTGCTCCTCGTCACTCCACACCATCCTGCTGCACCAGTACTGAGCCACGGCTTCCACCAGCTCCCAGCCCCCGTCCTCCCGGAACAGCTTCTGGTCCTGGGGGAAAAACAGGGGCATGAGGGAGACTCCGCCAGACCCAGAGCCAGCAGGAGGACGGAGAGGAGCTCTGAGGAGGTGGAAGGAGCAGGAGGAAAGACTGGCCTGGTTGGAGCCAACAGGCTGCTGAGACGCCCACAGGAGCAAGGACAGAGGAGGCAGGGCTGCAGGAGGGAGCCTGCGGAGCGGAGAGCAGAGTTCCTCAGGGAAGGGACAGTGACAGTCTCCAGGTGTCCTGCCACCGGGCCATCAGGCGGAGCACCCTCCCTTTACCTGCGTGGTGCAGTAATACTGCTCGAAGGCCATCAGCACGTCCCCGGTGACATGGATCTCCTGGGCTCCATAGATCTCCTCAGGACAGACTTCCCGGCCAGTGGCTGCGCTCTCCCACGGGAACTTCGCACCCTGCCAGGAGAAGGCAGCCACGAGCACATCACCTTGTGGTGCCCCCCGCCGAAACAGCCCGGGATGCCCCTGGGGACAAGGGCTGGTGCCACCCCCCGCCCAGTGTCCCTGTCGCACCTGGCAGCCCTGTTCCTGCGCGTTGAGCCTGGCGCCCTCCAGCGTGCGGATCCGGTACTGCAGCATGGCGCGGGCGGCCTCGGGACACAGCAGCAGGATGTTCGGGAACATCCAGGTATCCTGCGAGCCCACGTGGCGGGATTGGCTGGGGCGGGGCAAGGGGGCACCCAAATTCTCCCGCCAGCTCCACTCTTTAAGCACACCCCCATCCTGGTGCAAGGATGGAGTCTTGTCCATCCCTATTGAAGGACAGTCTGCTCCATCCCGATGGAAGGATGGAGTCTCCTCCATCCCACTCGCCCCCAGGCCAGCACGGCCCTCCCACCTGGTCCCAGAAGACGTGTCCCCAGTAGTCCTCGCCGCGGGTGCCGTTGGACAAGCCGCCGGGGCTGATCCCGTGGAACAGGAACGCGGGGCTGTCCCGGGGCGGGATGGCGCTCAGCAGGTAGAAGAGGCAGCCGTGGATGGCCTGGCGCAGGGCCAGGGGCCCGTCCAGCTCCACCGAGCAGCCCCGGCGCAGCGCGGCCCAGGCGCGGACGTGGGAGCGGTGCAGGGACCCCGCGGCCACCAGCGACAGCCCCGCGCTGTAGCTCCACTTCGCCTCCTCCTCGCTCCCGGCCACGGCCGTCAGGAACTCCCAGCACCTCTCCCGCTCCTCCCCGTCCAGCGTCAGCGACTCTGGGATGGGGGTCCACAGCATGTGGACAGCGGGACGGGGCCCCCCCTCCACCTCGGGAACCAGCGTCCGCCCGTAGATGTAGCTGTGGGAGATGGGAAGCGGTGGGGGAAGGTGTTTCTTCCCGATATCCCATCTAACCCTGCCGTCTGGCAGTGGGAAGCCACCACAAATGGTGTCCGGTCCCAGGAATCCAGTTTTAAAGGTCATTCCCTCCAAACCTCCCGTTTTCCCCAACCGCACTTCTTTGGGATGACATCTAACCCCCGAGGTTTTGTTGCTCTTACACAGCAGTACAAGGGATACACTTGGAGTTGCAAGTAATAAAAATGTTTCTATGCCTAATTTCAGGGGTTTTTTATACACCGGCCAGGACCAAAGCAGGTGTGCAAAAGCCTCCACACTCCTCATCATCCCAGCCCCACACCACTCACCATTCCAGCCTCGCTCCAGCCTCACACCTGCAGTTTACTCCCCAAGGGAAAGCAGGGCGTTGCGCCACAGCCCGCAGAGGGTGGGCTCAGGGCAGGGACCCCTGATCCCCACACTCACTGCGCTCCCTGGAAGTCTGGCCCCGGGGTCAGGTCCAGGTCCTGGCTCTGCGGCACAAACAGGCTCTGGAGCTGGACGGTGACGGGATGTGTGGAGTCATCCAAGCGCCGGATGGTGATGCTGAAGGCCATCAGGTGGACCAGGGAATGGTGGGCGTAGAGCTGGTGGGTGGCTGTGTAGCCGGGGGACTGAATCGTGTGGCTGAAGGTCCCTGCAAGCACAGCCAGAGCCACCAGCCTTTGGAAACACATGGATTCCCACCTCTGCCCTACCTACTGGTTCCTACTGGCCAAGGAATTGCTTTTTCTGTGTCCAGATCCAGTTGGGGACTGGACAACACCACTGACACTGGCCAAGCTGCTGAGGGATGCTCTGTACCATAAAACTTTTCATCAGGCTCCGTGATTAAAGAGTGTCTGCCGAGCCTGGCCCCAGCAGGGACTGATCTCCAGCCTGAAAATCGCTTATTCCCACACAAAAGGGGAATTTTCCGCTTGTTCCAGAGGAACAGCACCCCGAGGCGAAGGGAGAATGAGGGGAAGGAAGATGTGACTGAGCGGAAGAGGCAGCAAAAGCAGAGAGAATCGAACCTCTGGCAGAGTCTGAGCTGCCTGCTCACCTGTCCAGGTGTTGAGGGTGAAGCTCTCGGCCAGGCTGGGGGTGCCGGGCACAGCCATACGCAGCCCCAGGGGGCTGGGGACATCGGCGCGGTGCGTGTCCCCCACAGCCCCGCTGTACACGCCGGCGGCGTGCAGGATGTCCCGGAACACGCGGGTGCCCAGGAAGGCGCTGGTAACCGTGGGCAGCAGCCGCGGGTCCCCGGGCAGGGCCGTGGCTGTGAACACGCCGGGGTCCCCCTCGCCATCGGCCATCGCCGCCGGCCCCACCTGCGGAGCCACAGGGATGGGACGAGGGATGAGGGGACAAAGCGCTGTCCTGCTCCCCGCCACCCCCCACCTGCCACCAGCGGTCTCTGCCCCCTTTAATGTCCCCCCTGTCCACCTCCAGCGGTTTTCCCTCATCCCAGCTTCCTCCCAGCCCCGGGGTGGATCCCATCCACTCCTTCACGCCATCTCCAGCTGTGCCAAACCCCGACAGCTCACGGGCTTCATCTCTTCTCAGCCTCCCCCTTCTTCCTCTTCTGCTGCCATGATGGGATGGCACCAGTTTCTCCCAACACACACAGCCACCTTCCTCATGTGGCCTCCTCTTCCTCCCAGGGCTGTTCCGTGACACTTTGTAAAGCTCCTGATACTTCCCCCCGTCCCAGCTCACTGCACCCCTCTGTTCCCCCTCGCTCCCGCATCTCCAGCTCAGCTTCCTGGGGCGGGAGCTTTCTATTCCGCTGATTTATACATCAAACTGTATTTTTGTGACATGTATAAACATATATATAATTACAGGCTAAAGATATGTACAGATAGAGACACGCAGCTGACAAAAGGCTGCTACAGCTGGCTCCCGGCAATGCCGGACACTGGAAAAACACAGGAATGACGAAATAAGGCTCTGAGAGACCTCGAGCGGAGCTGGGAATCCAGCCGGGGTAACACAGGGGCAAGGAAAGTGCCCAGCCCCCAAATCCCTCTCCCTGACAGCAGCCGGATGCAGGAACGCTCAGGGCTCAGCTCGGTTTCCTCACCGAGACTGAACTCTGAGGAAAATCCTGCCTTCGGGAAAGTGAAAAATCCCGACCCAGCCCGAGCCCCGGAGTGCGGAAGGGAGGAGGTGGGTCTTGCCTTCGGTCCCGAGGCCGGGCTGAGCCTGTGCAGGCGGAGAGACGCTGCTCCAGGGAAGGACGGAAGTTACCCGAACGAGAAAGAAGGAAGGAAATCGCTTTTTTCCCCCCCTCTCCTTAAAAAGAAATAGTTGGAAAAATGATCCCGGACACTCAGGTGTTTGTCCAGCTGAGTTCAGTGCCCGCGGTGGGAACGTGGCCGTCCTGCGGCTGCCCTGTGCCTGGGAAGGAGGAACTGAAAGAGGAAAACCAAGTCGGGTGATTTACGATCCCAAAGCCGCTGGCGGAGAGCCGGGTTAGCAGCACACCCTCCCTGACCTCCCGTGTCCCCAGCCACGCTCTGACCCTTCCCCTTGCCTGTTTCCAGGAAGGAAAAAAAATCCACCTGGACTTTGGCTTTGGCATGCTTTTCCAAGCCCCTTCCAGCTGGTCCCATCCTGGTGGGTTAGGGATCCAGGGATAGAGCTGCAGCCAGGAATATCCATCCCCTGGAGAGCGGCTGGGCATCCATAGGGATTCTGGGGCACTGGATCCCCCTTCCCGCAGCCACTGGCACACAGGGACAAGTGGTTTCTTCCCCAGTTAATCCCAGTGGCATGCACCCTTCTTCCTTCCTTTTGTCAGAGGATTTTGGAAATAGGCTTTTCCAGAAAGTCCTTTCTCACTGAATGGTGTTTTGAGTGTTAAAAAATTTATAAAAGCCCACAGAAGCGGAGGTCCAACAAGAGAGGAGTTCTGCTCCAAAGGAAGTGCTTTGCTCCAAGGGAAAAGGCCCCTCCAAGAGGAGGTCTCTGCTCTCCAGGAGAGTATCTCAGTGTCCCCCTGTGCTGGCTGGGGACAGTTTTTGGTCTGAGAGTCCTGGGTAGTGCTGAGGGAAAAAAAAAATCCCAAAACAATTAAGGAAAGAAAAATTAAGCAGAGAGCAATTTGGGAAAACCTTGCTGTGTCAGGCTGTTCCTCCCGGGCCCCTGGAGCCGTGCCGAGGGGTGGCAGGGGCGTGGTGGCAGCGGTGACAGTGACAAGCTGGGCAGCTGCAGAGCGAGGAGCAGCGGGATCGCCCTGACAGCGCCATGAGGGGTTTCCAGAGGGGCTCCCAGCTCCTGGCAGCTGCACTCCGGACCACCCAGGTCCCCCGAGCACAGCTCCGCTCCCACCCCCCCGAGCACCCAGTCTCCCATGGCGTGAGTATCCTGGGGGGGGGGGCTGAAAAAGTGGGAACACCCCGGTTGGAGGGGCCCAAACCCTCTGTGTCAGGGCCAAATTATTTTGGAAGGGGGTGGAAGCAAACGGTGAGGAGGAAGAAAAGGAGGAATGTGCCCTTGGGCTCCAGCCCACACCCCCGTGGTGTCCATGCCCTGCTGCCCACCTCTGGCTCCTGTTTCTGTTCGATTTTGTCCTTTCAGCCCCTTTTCTAACCTTTGGGATTTGGGGGTTCCCTGCAGGCCAGGGAAAGGGGCAGCAGTGACACTGGTGGTTCCTCAGGGACAGATCCAGGCTCTGTCCCGCTGTCCTGGGACAGCCACCCCAAAGGGGTGTCCCCAAGGGCAAGGACAGGGGCTGCTGTCACCGCAGAGCCCAAAGTCCCTCTGACACTCCCCCTCTGGGGACAGTCCCCTTGCCCCCAAAACCAGACCCTCCCAGGCTGGGTGAAAGAAACTGAGAAAAAGGAGCTTTCCACCAAAATCCTGCCTGGTTCCCCCTCCACCCCTTTTTGGGGGGTTTTTCCCTCTGCTGCCTTTCCAAGGTCTGCAACAAAGGAGCTGCAGGAGCCTGGAGAGACTTTTTCCAGGCAAATAAATCAAAGAAAGGTGCCAGTGTGGGGGGTTAATGCTGTCCCGGTTGCACCAGGGAAACGAGGGGCTGCTGCTGGCTGCAATTCCCATCCCAAAGTCATCTGAAAGTCAGGAACACTGCAGGCCCCGGCCACAGCCTCAAGGTCATGCACTGCTCCAGTTTCCCAGAGAAACAACAAACCTGGAGAGCACCAGCTCGATCCACTGCCAGTGGAAACAGCTTCCAAACCTCCCTCCACAGCCCCAGGATGGGCCCACAGGACTGGGAAGTGCACAGGGAAGGGAGCTGGGTGTGAGCTGTTGGATGGCACCAGCGCAGCCATCCCAGGAGCCAGGTGTGCCGTGGCCATGGCACAGCCATCCCACTGATTCCCGCTCCTTGTTCCCCTCAGGAGCAGGCCATCGCCATGACCACGATGATCTGCACCTTCCTGCTGCCCACAGCCTGGGTCCTGGCCAACATCCACAACTACAGGAGCAGGCCGGAGTGAGGAGAGGCAGGAGCAGCCTGAGGAAACCCTGAGGGAAGAGGCCTTGGGACAGACCCTCGTCAGGATGGAACCCCCCGAGCCTGCTCATTAAAATCCACATTTGCATTCAACAACAGCTCATTGGGTTTGCTCGATCCAGGGGGTGTCCATAGGGAATGACCCGGATTCCTGCCCGCAGCACTCCCGCAAGGGCTGGCAGCTCCAACGGGAAGGTACATTTCCTATGGAGCCTCTACCAGCTGCAGCACTGCCTGCATCCAGTCACCTCTCCCAGCACAAGCAAGGAAGCCAGTCCAAGGTAAATTCCTGGCAGGAAAACACCCAAAGGCTGGAAGTGACATTAAAATGGTGTCACAGGCTGGGGGCTGCACACCTGCCCACTTCCCTCCGTGCAGGAAGGGCCTCTCCACCCACCACATCCCAAATTACCTGGGCCAGGGAAGCAGCCAGCACATGGAGGGTTTGGGCAGTGAGGGGTACTTCCAGGTATCTTGGAAAAACCTCTGGAGCTGTCACGGTTCTGCAGCTCTGACCCTCATTTCCAGGAGCTGCTCAGAGCTCCACAGCCAGAAGAGCACTCCCACAGCATGGGAGCTGTCAGAAAGCGCCTGGGAGAAGCTGTTACTGCTTCCCACAGTGACATTCCGGGTTTGTGATGCTGATCTCAAGCAGCAGCAGCCCCACAACTCCCTGACTCCAGCAGTTTCCTTTATCCCATGAAGTGTAGCGACAGCTCTGGGAGAGAGGGCAAGACCTGACACAGCACTGGGGAAGGAGACTGTGCTCCTTAAAGCCTTTTCCTGTCCTCAGCTGTGAAATAACGGGAATATTTTCCTGATCAGAACACTTACCTCTTCCACACACTCTCCTGAAGTCAGTAAAACTGGCACCAGGATTGAGCTTTGGAAGACAAGATGCAGCAGGAACTGGGAAAGTCAAACCCAGTGGCTGGGCAGGGAAGAGGCAGGCACTGGGCACTGAAAAACCCCCATCCAGGAGGGAATTTCAGCCAGAAGGGCCTGGAGAGCAGCAGGAGGAGGGTGGGTGGGAA
This sequence comes from Pomatostomus ruficeps, assembly GCA_013400735.1. Lineage (NCBI taxonomy): Eukaryota > Metazoa > Chordata > Aves > Passeriformes > Timaliidae > Pomatostomus > Pomatostomus ruficeps. The sequence goes on along the minus strand of VYZT01050763.1, from coordinate 2,379 downwards.
CAGACTCCAGCAATTCTATTTTCTCCTGTTTTCCAAAGTTTGTCTCCCTTGTGTGAGGCATCTTTGTTCCTGCACCAGTCTGGCATCAGCCACATGCTTCCTTCTTTCCCTTGTTCGATTTACACCCTCAGTCCAGGCAGGAAAAACAGGAAAAGCACAAAAATTCCAGCAGTGCCATTTGTTAATGACACCAGAGAACCAAACTAGTGAGGGAACTCCTGAATCCCAGCAGTGGCAACGCCCGACCATGGAAACACGTTTTTATAGGGATCAGCAGCTCAGCTGCCAGGGATGGAGACGACGCAGAATTCCCAAAAAGGGAAGGCAGAGACGTTTATTCCGGCAATGCCACTGCACCTCACCTGAGCACAAAGCGCTGGTGAAAGACAACCACCCCCTCAAGTGTATGGGCACACCTACTAACCAGGAATCCCGGGAAAACCCTTGGATGTAGCAAACGCTCCCTCTGCTGCAGATGAGGAGGGGTGGAAGGAAGGGGGGCCAGGGGAGGAAGATGATTTGGGGAAGAGGATTTGGGGAATGCTGCGTCAGGCTGCTGCAGGGGCAGGGGGGAGAGGGCAGCGGGACAGGCTGTGCCCCCTAAGGCCAAGATCCCTCGGATCCTGCACCAGGATCCCACCCTCCTGCAGCAGCTGGAGGGATCAGGAGTGATCCATCCCCCCAGGACGAAGCTCTGGGATCAGGGATCAGAGCCACTCGTGTTAGCAGAGGGAAAGCTTGGCTCGAGCACCAAAGGGTCACACAGCAAAAGGCCACGTCCTCGTCCTCCTGCGCGCCACATCCCAGGCTGCTCCCGCTCTGCCCACCCACCCCTCCATGGATTCAGTGCAGTCAGTGGTCTGAGTGCTGCCGGCCTCAGAAGCAGCAGGAATCACTCTCTCCTCTATGTCAGGATGTCGTGGGCTTGGTGCTCCACCAGCATCTCCATGCTCCGCACGTCCGTGCACCAGAACTCCAGGCGATCCTTCATCCCTTTGATCTGCAAGGCAAGGCCAGGGGGATGGAGCGCCTCAGCTCCTGGGAATGCCCACAGGCCCCTTCTCACACCACTCCTCAAAACCCCACACACTAAGAAACAGGGATGTCCCATCCCTGGAAGTGTTCCAGGCCAGGTTGGATAGGGCTTGGAGCAACCTGGGATAGTGCAAGTTGTGCCTGGCCATGGCAGGGGGTGGCACTGGATGGGCTCTCCCAACCCAAAGCATCCTGGGATTCTGGGATTAACAGCTTCTACCAGCAAATCAGCAAGGGTTGAACTGAAATGCACCAAAGGAATTGTTTGCAGCTGGAATTCCAGGCACTCATTTCTGGGTTTAAAGGTAAAGACACCCTGCGCAGTCTCCTTAAACGTTACAAGGATGAACTTGAGAAGCTCAACAGCTCCATTATCATCCTGGACTTCCCACTTCCCAAAAGGAATGTGCCTCCTACATTCCAGAAACTCCCAGAGGTGGTTTCATGCATTTAGGAACGAGGCCTGGATCCTCCTGGAAAACACAGCCATGGCTTCTGTGTTCCATGGTGTTTGTGTAGCTGTCACAAGGGACGTGCCACCCCTGTCCTGTCCCAGCTCCTGGAAGGTTTCTGGGTGAAATACCCCAGGGCAAAGCCGAGCTCCCAAGGAGGTTCATTCCCAAGCCACGGCCCTTCCCAGCTCCGATGTCACTCCCAGGTCACCCCACCCTGGCCCAGCTGGAGCTGGTGGCCGTTACCTGCTGCAGGTCCAGCACCCGTGGCTGCACCCACGTCATGTGCACCCTCTTGTCCACCTCGTCGATGCTGCCCTTCACCAGCCCCACCGAGAGCGCCTTCATCACCAGCAGCTCCACCTGGGAACACAGAGAATCCCGGGAAATCACCCAGATCACCCCGTTTTCTCCCGAGATGAATAAAACCTGGCATCTTCACATGAGATCCCCTCAGAATCCAGGGCAGCACCTCTCACACCTGTCCCCTTTCAGGTGACAGAACTGCCTCAAGACTCGGCACTTCAACATAGAGGAGTTCTCCCTAATACCTTTCCCTAAAACTGGATTTTACAATTTTTTTAGTTCTTTTTCTCTAAAACTAGATTTATTTTCTTATCTCTGAAATCCCAGGAAGAACAAGGCAATTGGAAAAAGACAACAGAGCCCAATTGTCGCTGAGCAGCAGGTGGGAGTCAATCTCTTCTCCCAGGAATCAAGTGACAAGAGAAAACAGCCTCAAGCTGCACCAGGGAAGTTCAGGCTGAATATCAGGAAGAATTTCCTCATGGAAAGCACTGTCAGGCATTGGAAGGGGCTGCCCAGGGAGGTGTTGAGTCCCCACTCCTGGAGGTGTCCAAGCAATGACCGGGCATGGCACTCAGTGCTCTGG
>VYZT01050760.1:3693-138709 GCA_013400735.1 Pomatostomus ruficeps | reverse complement strand
TACACAAAAGAACTCATACAGGTCAGTATGTAAAGCTCTCTTTACTCTCTTTCTCTCTGTTATTTAGCGTACTGTTTTGCTTTTTTTTTTTTTTTTTAATGTACCCTTTGAGTTGTTATTGAATGCACGCCAAGTACTTCTGGAAAATAAATTCTCAGATTTGTTTGCTTCTTTACCGTTTGGAGAAGGGGGAGGAAAGGGGGGGAAGGGGAGAGCGAGAGCATATCTCAGAATTCTCGTCCATATTTTTTTCTGATTGTGCGGAGAGGCTGCTGTAATGTTTGTGTGGGTAGACCTGTGTAAATATCGAGTGATATAGCTACTATTTCTGCTAATTCACACAAGCGAGGATTTTTTTTTTCGATTTAAAGTAGTCGGGGGGAAAAATGAAATCACTGTGCAAGCTCACAAATTAAAAGTGAACAATGGAAGTTACAACTTGTCTAGTCAGTTTTGACTGATGTCGCTGAGATGCTGCTGCTCGAACATTGTGAGAATAACACAGCTGCGACCTTTTCGTTCAACAGTTCTGTTTTGGGCAGAGGGAGTTTCAAATGTTTGATCTGAATAACACTGACATTTTTAATGAGCATTGCCTTCCAACGACTTTCTGCATTCGCAAATATGGGGAGCTGCAAGTTCTGATTCTTGTGAGGGGGGAAAAAAAAAAGAAAGACATTACTTCTCTGAATTACACGCCACTTTCATAATTCTCCCTGAAGTACCACACAGGGACTGTGTTGAAGGGAGGAAAATGAAAACAGCTGTGGAGGTTTTGGGTTACACTGCAGCTCCGTGCTGCCTTTGGCCCTTGCCCACCAGTGCAGTTTGTTCTAATCCTGGTCGTGAATGTCCGTATTTGTTACTGCTCACTAAGGCGAGTCTTCTGCCTCTTGGAATAATAAAAACTGTTGTGTGCTTATCTGCTAAGCTTCTCCGACAGTTGCAAAAAGTCATTGAGTCAGCAACGCGCCTGGCGCCCAGGGCTGTCACTCAAAGGGGCTGCCCGTGCTGGGACTGCAGCACTGTCAGACAGGGCTTGGGACAGGCAGGGACTGCAGAGCTGGGAGCTTTGGTGCCCTCCCATAGGGCTGGCATTGGCCTCTCACCCCAAAGCTCCCCTTTCTCCTCTTAATTTTTTTCCTTTTAATTTCTTCTACACATGCCTCACAACAAAGAAGGCACCTCCATCAGTAAACCCGCTCCCAAAAATAGGTTGCATCATTTTCGGCAGAGATTTTGGCTCCCAAGACAGATTTTGATGAACACAAGGTGATGGGTCTTCGGCAGTGCTGTAACTTAGAGCTGCCAGCCCTTCAGTTTCCCTCTTTCATCCCCGTTGTGCTGGCCAAGTCTCTCCATCCCTCCATCCTCCGCTCTCCCTTCAGGTCCGCTGTGCTGCCACACTATTTCCTGCTGTTGCGCTCCTATTTTCTCACTAATCCCTGACTTCCTCCACACTCTCCAAATAGTTCTCCTTGGCCTCAACTTTATTAACTTAAGCTGTTTATTCTTATACCAGTAGAAAGCAATTCTGTACATTCCCTTTTTCTCCTCCCTGTGTCCCCCTGCCCCCGCCCTCAACCTCTCTGCATGCTGAGAAGCCATTTGCCCCTTTGGAGAACTGCAAGTATTTTTTCCCCAATGCATTTGGGAGAGAAAAGCCGGGGAGGGGGAAAAGACGAGTTCCTGGCAGCTCCCCACTGGAGGATGGAATCTGTTTTTAATTTAGGTAGTTAAAACTCGCAGCCCCGCTGGAATCTGGAAGAGGAGCGTGTGTGCGTCTCTGCGTGTGTGGTTATACGGGCGCTCATTGTGTGTGGATGGGACAGGGTGACACGTTTATGGTGAGTGTGCACAAGGGGCTTTTGCCCGTGTAGAAATGGCGCGTTGTTTGTGGCTCATGCCCATTTTACACCGGTGGGAGGCTGCCCAAGCCTGACGTTTCTGTCCATGCGGGAAAAGCCCAGGAGAGCAGCTGGCTGAAGTATCGCCCAGCTCCACCACCACAAGCTGAAAGCCTCCCCGGGAAAGCCGGCTCACGGCACACCTTGAGGGGAAAACTGGAGAGCAGGAGCTCAGCCATGATCGTGGGTTTGGGAGCATGAGCACCTGTGCTTTAGCACCTCCAATCCTGGCCAAGGAAAACCTGCAGGCAACTGTTTTCTACTGGCACTTCTCTCTGTAGCAGTAACATCAGAGAGCTCAGCTGGTTTTTGTGCTTCTCAGCCCTAAAACCTCAGGACCCCCGCTTCCATATGTAGCACATACACGTATCTCTATACAAAACATCATATATAGAACTATACACGTATCCATACACACACACCTATACAGACTCCCACAGGCACACACGCAGGACTATGGAAAGCCCTGTGTTGGGATCCCAAGGCAGTGTGGGGGGGAGGCTGGGCTAATGCCTCTGCCTCTAATGCAGGTCACTTCCTCTCCAGATCCCAGCAGAAGTGACTTATTATAGGAGCTTATAAAATCCCCCTGAAGAATAATTGCAAAATGAAACAAATTGCGTTAAGTGGTGGCCAGTAATTTCACCAGGGACACCAGGATTATTAGACCAGCCAGGAAGGTCCTCGTTTCCCCTCCACCCTCCTCCAGCTGGGACAAGCCCTGTCTAAGGGGCAATGTCATCAAAGCATGTATTTAAGGGGTGATTAATGGTGTCTCCATCAAAGGGGAGCTGAAACTGGTCTGCCCAGTGCTGCTCATGGCAATGGGTGTATCCCAGCAGTGGGGTTCAGTCCCGAGCAGACACCCGCCGACCTGCTCCCAGCACTCCTCCATCCACCCAGTTATAAAGTTTTTCCAAGGGATACGAAACCACGTTTTTGCAGTCTAAACCCACCACTCCATATTTTACCCAGGCAGGAAGCAGAGGTTATTCACTTGGCTGCTACTCCTGTAGAATATCTGGATAATATTCTCATGTCTTTCCCACTCTCTAGACTACAGCATGCACTTCATCTGCCCACTCCTCTTTGGCCACCTCAGCTCCTTGTTGTTTTTCTTTGGAACTCCTGAACTGCTAAGGGAACAAATTCTCCATAGTGTTGACCAGTATTTTTGGCATCTGCTCAACAGCTGACCCAAGAGGAGATATTCTTTTGAGACNAAAAAAAAAAAAAAAAAAAAAAAAAAAAAAAAAAAGAGGTAAGAAAAAAATAGCTCAGCACATTCCCTCCCCCTTTTCCTTCTTCCTCCAAAAATAAAATAAAATAATCACAAAAGTGATGAAAAATGGACCATGTGTAAAGAATTGCAGACCCCAGGGGTAGCTCTGGATTGAACTCCCTATTTATACACAGTTTTACATTATTATTTACTACAGTAATCAATGTAAAAACACTGCCTACCCTAGCAACCCCTGTGTCATATGGTGTGTATACATCACCTCTGGGAAGCAGGTCAGCTCTATAAAGAAAATCAGCCATATTTAACGTGAAACTCTGTAGTTTTTACAATGTTTTTAAAAATGTTTTACAACATGTAGAAATGCTTCCATAAAAGCAGACTTATTAATCCCAGTTTTAAGCTGTCTTTTAAAGTGGAGTTTTCTTACACAAATATTTTCCTTGTCTCCCCACTGCTCACCGCCCCTCCTTTTAAATAAAGTTATAATAGAAAGAGAACTGAGTACTCAGAGAAGGCAGCTCAGCACTGTCCATCTCCAATGGACCCCTGACTTCCCCCCAGAAGATGCAGGGAAGAATGGTTGCCATTCCCAGAGGAGATAACTCTCCTGGGCCCTATCAGCAACAGGGGATATTTGCAGGATTTAGCATGTTTTCTTATGCATATCCCAAAGACTTATCCCCAAAGACTGAAAGTCTTTGCACCAAATGTGAAATTCTCAACCCAGAAGCCTAAATTAGGAACCTAACTGGGCCCCTTCCCCTATTGAGGAGGGCTTCCCACAGCTCAGGTCTGAATTGCCCTCTGGAGCTGCCTGTCCCTTATTAATGCAGGGAAGACTCAAGTAATTACGTGTCTAATTCAGGAGTGAGACGCAAAACAAAGCCAGGCCCTATTCCTGGAGATGTCTCCCTACTCAGTACCCACAACCACTCCCTGCTGGAGCCCCAGGAGGGCTGGCTGCCCATGCCACTGTGCCCACAGCTCTGCCACTCCCCCCATCTCCATACAGGGGGCTAAGCCTCCCACTGCGGGGTCAGAGCTACCACAGGTCCAGCTGAGAAGGGACATCCTCATGCCACAATCCAGCCCAGGTCTGCACGGCGCTCCTGACAGCAGTGCCTCAGCTCCTGGCTACCCACGGATCTGCAATTCATTCCTTCACACATGGAGAGGGGCAGAGAGACACCGGGAACACCCAGCAAAGGCACCACTCCCACAGCAGAGAATCTGGGCACTGCAGCTGTGACTGGAGTGCTGTCAGAAATCCCAGGGCAACCCAGCAGATCCCTGTATGTGTGCCCTGGGAAGAGGCTTTGGTCCTTCCACAGCCTTCCCACCTGAGCAAAGTGGTAGTCACACGAGTGGAATCCATTTTTGCAAGATCATTCTTAAATCTGGCAGCACCTTTGTGGAACACCACGGAGCAGGAAAGCACCGTACAAACAACAGCTCAGGATTATTGCTTTACAGATGACCCACATATTAAAAAAAAAGTCCATTGCATTGGCATTTAAAGTTTTCATCAGACAGATAAACATAAATTAACTCTCAGGGGAAAAAAAGCTGCTGTGTCCACCTCCATTGCTAACCCTTACAGTAATTTCCGTGGAGTAACAGCCCATTTTACAGATGGCAAAACTGAGACATGGAGAACTTGGTAACTTCCCTGAGGTCACACATTTTTAATAAATCCTGACAGCCAGTGTTCAAATGCATGCCATCTTTACAAAAAGGACTGGATGCTGCAAGGTTTCCTTAATGGGGGACAGAACTGCTGGTCCCTGCCATCTGGCTGAACCCATTCACACCCGCCACCAGCCTCATCTCTGTAATAAGCTTGACCTCTGTGGTGGGGGGATGCTGTTTATCTTCCCCGCTCTGCGACCCCACTCCACAGCTTCCCTTGCTGCTCCTTCATTGGACCCAGATTTCCACCCTGCCCGCTGTTTTTCCAGCAGTAGCATTTTGGCTCCTGGCAGACTAGAGAGACATTTCTGTCAGCAGCTCAGGAATTCCCTTTGTGTCTTTCCTGAGTTTAGGCTCACCTTGATGCTAGACTCTGACCCCTCTTTAATGCAGAGGAATGTGTGAAAAATTTATTCCCCTTTTCATTAAGAACTCATTTAAATTCACCAAAAGGTGACCCGGCTCCCTCCACTGTGGCTATATTGTTCCCTGAGAAGCTGTTTTATTTCTGACTTAGAGTTCAGTTGAAAAGTGATATCTCACTTCCACTGATCCAATAGTTTAATTTTTAGCCTCAATGATGAATAAAATGATGCAGACACATGTTTGAGTTACATTTCTCATGCTCATAAACAGTCTGACCCGCTATGAGGAAACACTGCCTGTCCCTGTGTGTAATGTTCTTCTGGCTTGCTTAATTAGCAACTCTGGTAAGCATGGAAATTTGATTTTCCATTAAAAACTTGGAAAAATATTTGTTTTGTTTATTTGTTTTTCACAACACACAAAGTAAAAGCCAAACCCATCATTTCTACTCTGGTTTGTTTTGTTTTCTTGACAAGTGAAAAATCAGCAATCCTAGATTGGAAATGTTCTGGGAGCTGATCTGGAAAAGGTGCCAATGCAAATAATGTCATCCTTTGTGCCAAACAACATCCAGGGGGAAAAAAAAAAGAGAGAGAGAGAAGCATTTTTCATCCAAAAAGCACTTTGAAAAATCAAAGCCCAGTTGTCAACTCACTTGATTCTCAATCTGATTCTTATTAATGGCCCTTAATCTCCTGGGTGCACAGCCAGCGCGGGACACGTCGCAGCGCTGTGTGTTACTGTGTCACTGTGTCACGGCTGTCTGTGGGCACACCGTGGGCATAGGTGGGGCTGGGGGCAGCACAGGCATGTCAGGAGAGGCAGAGGACCCCATAATCAGCAGCAATATAAGCAGTGGAAAAAGCAATAGCTTGTCACCACTCCTAAGTGAAGGGAAGGTGAGGCACAGCAGGGAGGAAAAAGGGGTTGTAGCATTCCCCTCTCCCTTATTTAGGTCAAGGCTTTCTTTATCCCGTATGCATCAAGAAATGTTAGCCAACCAATTCAACATCATCGCTCCACAGAGCACTGATCACAAAATTGCCTTCCATTTCTCCCAGCAGAGAAGGATCGCCAGGAAGAGGCACTCATGGTGCTCGTCCCTCTTGCTCCACTGCCAATGTCCCCAGTGTGCCAGGAGCAGCTGGTGACCCCATTCAAGCCACAACCAGCTGCACTTTCCCCTATCTGTGCCACTTGTGTATTCGGTTTGCAGAGGTGGGGGGAGGAAAAGTCTCTAATACAATTTATTTTTTAAATTAACCTATTTAAAACCATGGATGCTGACTTTTCAGTAGTCTTCTGGGGGCTGTTACAGAGGGGCCCTGGTTGAAATCTATCTGAAGGGAGTTAACCACAGCCCTTTGCTCACACATGTGGTATAATGTAGGCTCTTTATTGCTTTTCTATACTCCCCACCCCCCCACCCCCCCCGAGATATGCAGAGTAGAGCTTTTCTAAATATCTTACGTGTGTGTGTGTGTGTGCGCTGGATTTATGGCAGAGAGGGGAACCTACTTTTGCCCTCAATTAACAAAACCCACGAACAAGCGGGACTCAACACCAAGCTCCACAAGAGATCCCAGGAGGGGTTTGCTGGAGCAGAGTGTAACATACCCCAGTGATACTTGGAGATGACACACACCCTGGTCTTACCAGGAAAAGAGAGTTCACAGCCCAAGATTTCAGGAGAAAAGGAGCCAGTGCACAAGGGAAGGATGCCAGAGTCAAGTCTTGTACACCTCCTTTCAGGGAAAGAAAAGCTGGTCTGACCCTCTAAGCCTCAGTCCTGCAAAGAGCCAACGCTTGGATTCACCTCAAAGTTTTGGGAAGCCAGCTGAGGCCCACAAGTTGGACACAGAGTTACCTGAGACCCCTGCTGTGGTCAAAGGACAGAAATCAGCTCCCTCAGTTCTCAGAACTCCCCCCCAACATCTGCTGGAGACTTTTGTGCTTCTCTGCTGCCTGCCCAACCTCAGGGGCTCAGGCTGGGTGTTTGCAAGCCCCAGCTGAGTGTCCTGCCCTGCACCAGGCCCTGCTGCAAGGCCGGGCTTTGGGCTGCAAGCGGGATGAGCCACACTTCATCTGTCACACTCAAAGACAGAGCACCAGGGAAGGAATACTTGGACCAGGTACCACAGCACCCAGGACAAATATAAGTGTTGGCAATGACATTTGTGTCTAAGAGTGATGAGCGGCTCAGGCCACCTACTACATGGTGATGCCAGATTCTGGCTCCTTAACCACTTGGCACCTCATTGTCACACCCACCTCTTCCCTGTGACCATCAAGAGCAGCCAGGATCCAGGCTCACTGGATGGGTGATCTGCTGAACATCTGCTCCCTGTCCCACTAGCTGCCCTGAGAGGGTCCTCAATCCTCTCTAGCCACCCTTCACCTGAGTGTCATGATTTCCACCAATTTCCAACAGCAGCTTTTTCAGATGCCTGGAGGTATCACACGTTGGGTGGCATCACACCAGGACAGCAGCTCAACTGGTGTAAATCACCCTGACCAGCTGAATCCACCAGTTGAAGATTTAGCTCAAAGCTGGCATCCCAATGCTTAAGATTCCACAAACTGCAAATCCAACCTCATTTTTGACCTTGCGGGTTTTTTGGAGCTCTGATTTGCTGTGCTAATGTGCTTTTAACATTGTTTTTTCCTTGGTATGTGTGTTATATTAGCACACACGCACCCTGTATATGCAGAAAGTCTATAAAACAGGGCACTCGTATAATTTTAAAATAGACAAATCAGTTTAAAGCATTAAAGTAAATCTGGTAAAAGAAAATCCCTCCTGGGTTGACATTTTGTTTGCCAAGTTTTAGCTTGGAATGAATTTTTATGACTGAGTTATAAACCCTCGAAAATAGTGGTTTATAATGGAAATCTTGACAAATCCTTAACACAGGCCCCATTGTAACATATTCTGTACATATCCCATTGATCTGTGGTAATAACAAGTTTTATATAAAACATTTTAACCATGGGAGCGACGTGGTTATCTTCAGGCTTCCAAAAATATTTTTCAGATAAATAGGTGGCTTTTTCAACTGGGCAAAATCAAGGAATTGAACATCTAAAATGACATCTAAATATTCATCTGGATTAAAAAAAAAAAAAAAAAAAAAAAAAAAAGAGAGAGAGAGAGAAGAAAAAGTAAAAAAATCACAATAATCCAGAACCCATGATGTTTCTCTGGCAGAAAAGCAGCCACTGACTAAGCAGCAATTCTGCTCTGATATAACTCTCAATGCAGGATGGGGTATTAGCCATGAGCAACAGAAATTACTTTCTTAGAGGATTAGCTGTAGGCCTGAAACAATAAGCAACTTAAAAAGCAAGCTAGTCCCTCAGCAGGCAAGCTGATAAAACTGGGATATAAAGGATTTGTGTGCTAGGTCCTCAAACCCTCCTCTCCTACAAGACACTTGGTGCCTTTGCCCCAGCAGCTCCTCTGAGCTGGGTGTAGCCCAGCCCTGGGCTACCTGCACGTCTAACCCAGGTACCACAAGCTTTCAGCTCTGCTGAGGCCAGGGATATGATATCCATGGGGAAAAGAAGCAGCTGCAGCTTGGCACTTTATCCTGCCCATGGTACTGCAGGGGTGGTGATGGCACTTCAAGGATGGGAGCGGGTGAAGGGCAGGGCAGGTGCCTTTTCCCAACAACTTCCACTCTCAGAACCACCACCACCATGCTTGATCCACCTCCAGACTCCAAATAATGGGAGTCTGCAGGCAGGCAGCCTCCCTGGGGATGGACAAAGGCAAACACTAATTTTCAAGGCAATTATATCTGCAAAAATGCTTTAGCCCATTGAGTAGAAAATGCTGAGACTGCAAGTACACTACTCAAGCAGCAGTAAACATTGTCCTCCTTTTTTTAATTCCTGATAGTATTAGGAGCTCTGTCTCTGGAATATTTTTAAACTATGAATCTTCCCAATATCTGAAAAATTCACAGCCATCATTATTTAGCATTACACTGTTCTCATTAGGTAAGGAGGTTCAAGTTCACAAGCAAGAAACTGAGGCACATAATTATGAGAAACTAGGAGTATCTGGGCTTTTTGAAGATACTTAGATATTGAACCAGACATGCAATCAAGATGCCAAGAGCTTTTTGTGGACAGGAGTGCAAACCATTGGTCCCAGACAGGAAGTATTTAATGTGATTTATTTGCTTTAAGGTATCACATCTTGACTAAGCAAGTTTTCCAGGCTCTCTTTTGAATCAATGGAAGAAGGCACCAACATGAGAGTATTCAGACCATCCTCTAAGAGTCACGATGAATCTCTGCCTGGACATACCTATCTCTTTTCCCTAATACAAGGGTACCTAAAGAAGCAACCCTGATAAGGCCCCTGGAAAGAGCTGAATGGCTTGACTTGGCAAAGCAAGAATTTGGACTTGTGCCTCCATTGCCCTCAGCAAGCCTAAAACTACCTCCTTTACATCCATGTGAAGGGAAAAAATGGGTATTTTGAGTGCATATAAATGGGCATATGCAACATGATGGACTTAAAGGTCTTTTAAATCCTAAACAACTGTCTGAAATCAAGCTGCTTCTCTGTAGACAGATGCACATTCGAGAAGCACAGTCACCACAAGCCTGATTTGCCCTGACTAACAAAAGCAACTTCCTCTTCACGCAGTCATCCCAAACCATGGGTCTGAATTCCTGCACTTGCATCCAAGGGAGCGAGCCATTTCCATCTCTGATGCATTCCTTATACTTCCATTGAAACCGATTACCACACTGCCGCTTTAACATGAACATAAATTTTTCCGACTTAACATGTTGCTTTAGGACTCGGTTCCACTCGACAGTAGACTTCCATATGTGCTCTAATGTTTGTGTTTCTAAGCAATGCCTCGGCAACCACATCAGGGTTGCCGAAAGACGAAAACGAAAAGCCTGCTTTTTAATTTTATTTTGCTGGTGATCTCGCTTGGAAACTCGAAGTAAAAGAAGACGTCTATCTTCCCCAGAAGAAATGAAGCCCATAGGGCCAACATGTTGTTAACACACACCAAAAACGTTTTGGTAGCATGCGTCTATTTTAGAAATAAAAATAAATTTAAAAATTTAAAAATAAATCCTTCTCTGGGATTAAGTTGGTAGAAAAAAAAATTTAATTTGCTGACATGTGAGAGGCACAGAAAAAGATCTTGTTCTTGTGGAAAATGCCAGCAGGTATTGTATATGGATGTTTCTTTCTTCTTAAAGGCCAGAATATTTCCACACAAGCAGGTCTGGCAGCGTCCTTTTGCATATTTGTAGAATGTTTGACAAATTAGCTGCATAAACTTGTGTAAGTTCCATTTCGCAGCCATTAATGAGCAAGAAAGAATTTATTCAGATGCCTTGACCACAGAGGATAATAACTTTCACTTTCCTTTCCCCTTTTTTCTTTTTTTTTTTAAAGACTGAGATCTAAATCTCATTGCAGTCTATGGAGAGATACAGATATTTTAGGAACATTATGAAAATCTGGTCTGACACGTACTATAGAATTTCACTCAGCTACTCCTGCAGCACAGTCTAGAATTTATGCTTGACTGAAGACCAGCCCCATTATTTTGCTGGGCTATGAGAATCAAGCATTTATGCCCTAGTTCTAGAAAGCATTTAAACACATGCTTAAGTCCCTCCCTAGTCAATAAAAGCACTTAAACAAATACTTTGTTCCTGCTGAAGTCAACTGGATGTTGACACAGCGAGTACCTCGCTGAGCAGAACAGGCTGCTGACAGGGAGCCTCAGGGAGCTGCACTACTGTACTTTGGAGCTTAGAACAGGGGTGCGCTTCTCCATTTTATAGCAACCAAACAGCAGACTTTCCATCCATTGTGATGCTGAAAGATGGTAAGGTTTGGTCTTGCCTGGAGGCAGGGTGCAAAGTCAAAAATATGTATATGCATATATATTTCAGCAAAGAACAAATATTCTCAAAAGGTTCATGTCACTCTTTTGACAGTGTCCCTCAGCCAGGCCACACACAAGCCTTTCCAATATTTCTCTTGGGAGATATCTATAAGCAATTCAGCCTCTGCCAGTGCCCAGGTGACCACTTCCCCACACCCCTCCTCAATGCAGCCACTCAGATCTGCCTGTGGAAAAGAACACCCAAACTCCCACAACATCTGCTCCCACGACACCAAATGCTCCAGTGAAGAGTATTCCCCCTCGTCCCCTCTATATCTGATGGTTGTCTCCCCATCAAGAAGACCACCCTAGAGTAAAGCTCCAGCTCTTTGCCCTGCTGCCTCCATGGAGGCTCTCCCCGCCCCAGAGCTCCGTCTCACGGCACAGAACCAGCTTCTCTGCACCTCACTGCGGCTGCAGGATATGCTGGCTGCCTCTGCCTTTCCTCTTCCCCATTTAGAAATTTATTCTAACCTCACTGAAGTGGTTAGGGGCACTTAAGAGCCAGTTATGGCTCATTAGAGGCTGCGCTGGGTTAGTGGGAGGGAGGAAGATGCTGAGCTGCACTGGCCAGGTTTAGTGGCATTTTCCTCCCCCCTCAATGGTATCTGGGTTCAAGGGGCAAGCAAGATCTCTGGGAGAGAATCTATAAAGGAGCAGACGGGGTTTTTTTCTGTGGCTCACAGCAACTGTGGCATCTCCCCTTTGAAGCCCAGCAGCGACAGTCCAAACCCCGAATGCTGCTCCCCTCTCCCGACGGCAGCGAGGGGTGGGCTCTGTGCACCACCCCCAGCACCCACATCTCAGGCAGGCAGGGCTTGTTCTGCCCCTGCTGCAGGGCAAAGTCCCATAGAAATGGAAGTTACTGTAATCAGAGCTTGCCTGAACATATGGTTTCAGGGATCTTTCCGCGTGTAAAATGCATGAATATGCATCAAAACTAGATGTCACTGCTTAAGTTACATAATCCTGCACAAACATATATTTAAGAGGGACCCAACATCCTCTGTTTTTTAAGGGGCTTTAGCTGTGATTAATTCTCTGAGCTTATTAATCACAACATGTGTTAGTGTTTGATAAATTGCCCAAAAGTTGCATTAGCTAATAAGTATAAGAACAAAACGAAATAGTTTCATCTGTTTTTATAATACGACAAAGAGCATCATGGGAGCATACACGGTGGTCATGAATAAAAGAGAAACATTCATTTATGATAATTGGTTTCAGCTCCCCGTTTGGCTGGTTCTTGTGACCTAAATGTATCCAGTTGTTTCCTTTCTTTCCCGTTGGTTTTTGGGTCACTCCTAATGGTTTAATTCAACAAAAAATGTCTACCATTTCCTGTAACCTCTGTCTTTTTTCATTCCTCCTTCCAAAATGTTTTTTTTCTGTGCAGCATCTAGAGAAATCTCCCTCTCTCTCTCTCCCTCTGTTTCCTTCCAAGTGAACAAAGTCAATATTGTTGACAGAGAAAAGGTTTAACTCCAGGCAAAAGGAAAAAAAAAAGTAATAGTCATTTATTTGTCTCCACTTCTGAGTTCACAAGGGTTTTTTGTTTGATCCTGGCGGTCAAGACTTTGACACGGAACATGCCCCCTCTGACCATGAACAATTTATGGAGGGAGAAAGAGACAAAAATCCTCATTCATGTTTAAGAAAGCAAAGGAAATGGCTGTAGATTAATATTTGTGCATTTGTAGCAAAATTTCTGATAGGTCTGTAACACATTCAACCACCCTAGTTGAGAAACACAAGAGGCAAAACTCAGCCCTGGAGAGTTGAGTTTTGTTACTCTTGGACACCTTTCAAAACATCAGCCTTCATTCTGCTTTTCTTAGGGCAGCTTTTTCCTCCAGCAGAGAGTGAAAAACGTTGTACGGCATTTGCAAGGAGGCGGCGCACACTGGCAGGGGTTACCTTGAAGTACAGGCAGGGAGCACTTGCTGTGTTCTTCCCATCTGCACTCAGGCCTGATACTCCCTCAACACTGCAAAGTGCTTTTACATCTCCCATTTACCCTGCCAAGATGACAAGGAATGAATTTTCTAGCACAAGGCCCTAAGTTCGAGCTGGTGGGAGATGTGGTGCAGTACAGCACTGGGATGCCACAATGGTGTTAGTAGAGATACCCCAAGCGTGTGCCATCAGGAGCCCCTGTTCCACCACATTAAAACATTTGGGGCTGAAATTCTCCTTTGCCAAGTGTCTGCCTCCAGCAGAGTTTCCTAGGAAATCTCAAGGGGGGTGGGAGAGGGGGAGGCCTGGCAGTTTTCCAACACAAGATTAGAGAAAAGTGCTTAGCCGATATAAAAATTCTAACAATTATTTTTTTGGAGTCGTTCTCACGCCTCCATCTTCTGGAATGGAGACTGGAAATTTGGTGTCACCCTGGGAACAGGGATGTGCCTTTTACATCCAAATTTGGCAAAGTGAAAAGCCTTTGAATACATCCCACTGAAGATTTATTAGCCTTTGGGTGAAAAACCTCTAAAGATTCTGTCTGCCTTGATCTCGCTCCATTTTGGGGCTTCTAGGGCTTGCTGCTTCTAGGGATTGCTCAGGACTTTCCTTGCTATAATTCCCTTCTTGGCTGCTGGACACGACTGCGGCTCCGGGCACCAGAAGAGAGAGCAAGAAAGCCATCCCTGTCATCTCAGCCCCTGGGCTCCCACCAAGTCCCTCACTGTCCAAATCAAGCAAAGAGGAAAGTAATAGAACTGCAAAGCAGGAGAAATGGGGCAAGGACCAGGGAGAAACCAGGAGCAAACACCTGGGGGGAGAGATTGATCCCATAGGGACGCTTGATATGACATCAGGGAATTTGGGTGAGGCAGAAAAGTGAGCCAGGAATAGTCTGACAGTGATATATAATAAAAGCATAGATAGAACATATGCACAAGGAAGGCTACAGATAAGGCCTTAATTCTCATGTTTCAAGGCTTCTGAATTTCAGCTTCAATTTCTCATGTAAAGCAGTTTGTGTCTGTTATCATTTCTGGAGTACCCCAAGCCCTCCATCAAATAGACCAGGAAACCAAACAGCAAAGCATCTCGCTGCTGCACCAAACACCCACTGAAACAACTGACAGGCTAAAAAGAATGGCAGGAAGATGTAATGAGAGGGCAGAGATAGTCAGATTAGAAAACACCATAATTTTGAGTATGCTGATGGTATGCATGAGGTGTAGTGAACTGCAGCAGTAAATCAAAGTCTGCTCTCAAAACTCTCACACGGCTGCTATCCAGAGACCCTCTGGCTGGAAATCATTTCCCCACAAAATCACGGGTATGACATAAATATTCATGTGATTTTAACTGTACAATATCTCAGAAGTTTTTAACCCTTAAGAATCACCATTCCTTGCAACCTTGAGCAGTAGAAATTCTAATTTTCTCTTCCTGAAATCTGTACTTTTCCATTGCATTACACACCTCAGAGGCCGAGGCTTTCAGAAAAGAAATCCCAGCAGGAGAAACTCCTGCTGAAGTAATGGGCATCACCAACTCTTTGTAAAGTGGCAGTACCCATTCTTATGCATGCAGTGGAGGCTGGGAGTATAAATGCGTTCAGGATATTTATACAGGACACATTTGGAGAGGACAGCGCTACCTGCAGCTAGTGAACACTGAGGTCTAAGCACAAACAGCATCATGTGCAATTGCTGGAGGATGCTAGAGGACTACTGCAGGCAACTGGGTCCAGGACCTCTCCATCAGGGCAGTTTCTCTGCTCCCTAGAGAGGCTGCCCACAGCTAAGCTGTTTGTCACAGCCTGGATCTGGTTTGACCAATTCTTAGCTCTTGGGAATCCCAACTCACATGACCAAGGGTCATGCAAAGACGCTCCTGCCTGTGAGAACAGCCACTGCCTTCCCTGAAATAACCCCACCTTGGCTGCTCTGGTTGGGGGATGTATTTGAACCCCCATGCCCTCTGCAGTATCACCCAGCACAGACAGAGCCTCAGAGAATTCGGCTGCAAATCAAGGCACCTCCCCTACCAGTACAATAAAGCTTCTGACTGCAGGAAAAACAGCATGAGGAAGGGCCAGAAAACTCCTTACACATCAGAAAATTAAAACCCACTGTCTAGACAAGAGATCAGGAATTATCTTAAATTTCAAGCAGTGATAATTGACCAAGGAGAAGGAAAAAGGAGAAAGCCTTTATTGACAAAAGGGATGATTCTTTTTGGGTACATCATACCAAGAAATTTACAACTACACAATTTCACTGTCAGTGCTGCTAAAGGATGACTGCAGCAAGTTTTGTTCCTCGTTCTGCACTTTCCTACCATAGAAAGCCCATGTGTTTTATCATGTACAGTTCTAGTGCCAAAACTTCTCAAAGGAGACAGATTTGTTACTGCACAGGAGACTTGCTTTGTGTCAGCATGCACAAGTCATGAATGGGCACATGATTGAAGGGAACTGCAAATCTTAAAATATGACAGGCATCAAATGTTATTGCATCCTCTCAACAGCTTCAGAAAACTGTTTTTCTCTAACCTTATCAAACCAGAGATGACATTGGAGCCAACTTCTACTGAATAATCACAGAAAAACAATTACACCATGGACTTTCCAACAGAACGGACTGAGTAGCTTTGTGGGGAAAAACTAGCACAGTGCAGAATACTCAAACACATTATGGATAAGGTTTAACACCCAAATCTGCAGCTACTTCAGAAATACAAAGATACACCTTTACAATAGATTCTGGTTCAGTCTACCCCACTTATCTCAATAACACTTTAAGATGATCTGCATTCTACACAAAAGCAGGCGTGACAGCAAACTTTGCATTATAAAGCATTTCTGCTCCCTGTTTTAGATGATCACATCTCATTCTTGAAGGGGACTTTAACATATCTCCCAGCTGCACACAGGTTCTACATAGCTGTTGGTGTGTGGGTTTAGCTGTGAGAAGTGACTGGCTTTAAATCTTATAAAGATATTTCAATTGCATTAATTAAACAGCTTCCTTATATCCCCAAACACCCCCAATTAATCATGCAGCTCTAGGAGTACTGGATTTCCATCTTTAGAGGTGCTGAGGTGAGCCTTTCCACTCATACTGAATTGAGCATGAAGCAAAAAAAGCTCACTCTCTCCTGAAGTACAAAGAATTAGGCTACTGAAAATAAGGCTTGGGCTGGATCTCGCTCTGCATAGGGCTCTGCACAGTCGCTCATGTCTCCAGTTTACACACACTAACAGTGAGTGTATGAAAGCAGCTGGGCCATTTTTCCATGTCATTCCACTCAGCCACGTGCTTTCGCAATGGTTCTATTTCATTATACGCTTGAATGTGCTTTCTCCTGTTTGTCTGTTGCACCAAATAAAAGATACCTCTAATCTTAAAAAAAACCCCAAATTCCAAGACAAGCGACTCTTGCATGAACATATGATCACATTCTACCATATTCCTTTCATTTGCCCGTTTTTTTGACCTCTCCTCTGTGCTACCAAGTTCACTGAAGGATGTGTTAACATGCACAGCATGTCAGTGTATTTCCACGGGTTGGGATTTAGGCCTGGTTTTGCATATGAGAGTAGGAATTGCTCGCCTTGCAAGCTATGTGGATGACATGGTCCTTAATTACAACAGGGTGAGAGAAAACCTGCCCTGTCCTCAGCCACGGGCTGCTCCGGGCACACATTCCCTTCCTTCTGCCAGGGGCTGGGGCTTCTGCCACAGGTGCCAAATGACAATTTTGGGGTGGTTCACCTGATGTTTCTGAGTCCAGCATCAGGCTGCAGTTGTCATGAGCCTGTGAAGAGCAGCTCTGCCAAAAGGCAGAGGGACAGGATTTATAAAATATCTAAGAAAAAAGAACTCCCAGAAGCGGCACATGACCCACAGCCAGGTCTGCTTCAGCAGGGCAAGGCAGAAAGGTGTGTCACTGCAAAGCACCCTTACAAAGTAGTCACTTTGGCAAGATGAGGTCCTGCAGTGTGGTTGCTCTCCTGGCACTACAGCTCCTCAGAGACCATTAAAACTGAAAAGTCATTCATAGAAAGGAACACCAAAATATGCAAATCTTAGAGAAAACCTCTCCGCCCTTTCAAGGGACTCCTGTGTGGGACCAGGGGTACCCCCACTTCACACCCAGCACTGTGTTTCAGGCACAGAGAGGGTCTGCAGGAGGGACCATCCCACAGCATCCTGAGCCAGCTGCAGGTGCAGCACTGGCTCAGCCCAGAAATGGGGTCAGAGTGCAGAGCAAAGTGCCGGCCTGGTGTCTTCACAGGATTTGTTTTAAAGGTCTGCAGTTTTTCACACCTCAATCCAGCCAGGCAGGCAGCAATGCCAGAAGATGGCTGTGCAGACTCCTCTTGCCTACTGTATGGAGGAACTGGGATCAACACAGTACAGGATAGCAAAGTGCCCCACAGTCCTCCAGGTAAAGGGTGAGACACGGAGGTGACAACCTAGAAAAGGCTTTTTGCCATCTTACCAACCTCAAGTCTAACTTAAAACCATAGTCAAAAGACTAATGATAAAACAAAAGCCTCTGCCAAAACATATAGGCAGGACATTCCTGCCAGAATATATGTTAAAGAAAGACACACAATTATTTTTTAGAGTTGCTGGCACAGTGCTTTCAGGAAACCTTTCCCTTTAAACACTAAAATTAAACAAACACATGAAACGCAGGGAGAAATGTAATTACTTTATAGCTTGACTTTGGTCTATTGCCTTGGGTATCCAGTTCCTTTTCTTAGTGATGTGGAAACTCAAATTCCCCCCTAACGGTGTCATTAATTCCTTGGCCTGGAGAGCCCAGCTTTCCTGCTGCATTTTGCATCAGGAAATCCCAGCTGCCCGCACCTTGCTCTGAAAACAGCTCTGCAGGTGACAAAGGAGCTCCTGCCCTGCTCCCAGCACAGGAAGGGGGCAGGAGGGCTCTCCTATCCCCCCTGAAAGGAGGAGATTAAAACAATTGGGTTGCCAAAATAACAATTAAAGACCCAGGCGAAGATCTAGCTCCTCTGACCTCCAGCCCTCCCAAAACTCCCCTCGCCTGCCAAAAAAAATGACAAGAGGTGTCTATTTCTGCTTGCCTTTTTCCTAAGAAAAACACCTCCCCCTCTCCCTCCTCACATCCCCCCACGGCTCTTCCTCCCGCACACAGTGGGGGCTGGCTAAGGTTCATGTTAAATGAACACCCAGTCCTAAAACACACCCGGGATGGTGTCCAAAGGCTACCAGAGACTCGAGAGAGACTCCCGCTGGTGTGGGCGAGCTTATGTGCCCCCCACGGATCCACGCCCTCGGGCCAAGAGCAGCTTTAGTGCCCTGGCGAGAAAACAAACAGGTCTGGGGGAGCACAGGGAGCCCCGTGGGAGCAGCAGCGTCTCTCCCTCGCTTACCTTCCCCCTGCCTCGCCTCGTGGGATGCTGAGGAAATCCTCACCGCTCCGTGCCAGCCTGACCGGGCGGCCATCCCAGCTCCTTCCCCGTGCCCCGGCAGCTGCTCCCGAGAAAGGCTTCCTTGGGCACTGCACAGAACATCCCAGCTCTTTTCAGACTGAAATCTTTCGAGGTCGGTCCTGGAAGCAGCCCCGTAGCTGCCTTGCCCTTTGCAAGCTGTCATGCAATTCAGCAGGAGCCCAGCCGCGGACTCCGTGAGTTTATATCCACCCCTGTGACACACACACACACACAGAGAATGTGCCTGGCATCTGAAACAGCCGATGCTGGATTTATCCCTTCCCTTATTGCCAGTGACTGACATAAGTGCCGGGAACTCTTGGTGGAAAACTGCTTATGAGCTTTGGGCCTGATCCAAACCCCACTGAAGACAAAGGAAAGACTTGTGATTGCTTTGGAGCTGGCTTTGGATCAGTCCCATTATCTCTGCCCGGAGAGCAGTGTACAAACAAAGCAGCAAGGACTGGGGCACTG
Organism: Pomatostomus ruficeps; assembly: GCA_013400735.1. Taxonomy (NCBI): domain Eukaryota; kingdom Metazoa; phylum Chordata; class Aves; order Passeriformes; family Timaliidae; genus Pomatostomus; species Pomatostomus ruficeps. The sequence goes on along the minus strand of VYZT01050760.1, from coordinate 119,662 downwards.
TGAGCCCGTGCCCGGAGGCCCATCTCATCTGAGGAAAAGAGAAGCAGGGAGGTGCATCTGAGCCTTCCTTAAAACATCCATCCAGGGCCCTCCTGGGAGGAGACAAGCCTTGGGAACTGCATGTGATCACACCCCTCAATCCTCACTCCTGGGTAGAGATGCCCTGCTCAGGAGCAGACAAGCAGATTTCTCTGCTCAGGGTTGGCATCAGCCATAAAAAACATCCAGAGCCAGATCTACATCCAGACTTCAATTGTACAAATCATCCACCTCACAGGCTGAGGCTGCTTTTATCTGTCAAACACCACCAGTTTGCACACTCCAAAACGGAGCACATTCATGTGTGCTCCCCTAAGCTCTTCCCATTCCAAGAGAGACCAAAAGAGTAACACTCACAGGCTTCCTCCCACCTAAAAATCCACAAAGCCATTTGTTTTGTCAACAATTAGGCAGCAATTTGCATTCTTCCTGGGTAAGAGGCTGCCTGCAGAACTGAAAAATGATTTGACACTGTTTCATTCCACTTCTCCTGGCAGCACTACCTTTCTCTTCATTTACTAAAAGAAAAAAAAAATGCTGAAAAAATAAATTGTTAAGTCATGCTTTTCTATTTTAAGGCATTTGTTGTAACTATACATGGCTTTTTTCCCACTGGGAGAATAAATGAGAACCATGAATCACACCAAACTTACCTAAGGAAAGTGCAAAACAATTCTCTGTCCTGGGATTACAGAGTTGATGATTCATGACCCTTTCTTGTAGAGTTTAGGCTACACATCTTTTGTAGCATAAACTGATTTCCATTGGAGGTAAAGGGGTTTTAACCAATACCCTTCCACTTGTGCCAGCCCTTAGTGTAGCTACAGTTACACTACACTATGACAGCTCTTTTTGGGAAACTGGCAGACAGCTTCCTTGCACCCCAAGTTTAAAAACACATTTGAATTCCTGCATTTTAACAGACTACCATGTGTCAGTGGAATGACAATAAACAGCAATGTGTGTGTCCTTCAAAGGAGAGGAGCAAGAGCAGAAATGAGTTGCCCTTGGCTCTTTGTGCAGAAGCTGAAGCTGTGGTCTGGCTTGTGTCTGAGGTGGGCTCAGACCCTGCAGCAATGACCGGGCTCAGCAGAGGGTGGGAAGGTGTGACAATGCACTGCCCTGCCGTAGTGCTCACCCTCGACAGTCCTAGCCTGAGGCTGGCACAGCATAAACTGTGTTCAGATACCCTAAAGAGGGTAACTCTGGGGAGCAGAGCAGCCCCGACAAGTTTCGAAGTCTGTTGACATTTTTGTGATGCCAAACTCTGAAAATCACAGCTGGTGTTGGGGGTCAGGTAACCCTGAGCTTGAAACACACAACACTAAGTTATTTTTCAATCCTGGCTTGAACTATAGCTTTGCAAAAACCTAAGTCTCTAGGATTTCCCACCCCTCATCCAAAGAAGTGGAGAAGAGAGAGTGAGGATTTAAAGGAAAATAAGTTAAACCTCATAGCATGCAAAATGAATTCCCTAACCAGAAGGGTCTTGCCACATCCTCGGAATGGTGTCACGGCTTGAAAACATGCCTCGTTTCTAAGCTCATTTATTTGCTAGGAAAGCTCAGCAACTAGTATGTCTTAAAGAAATCCCTAGAAAGGCATCTGCAAACAGTTGCACTGAAATTTCAATTGCTGAGCGTAATTCACGGCAGAGCGAAACCCTGGAATCTCTGTGAGTGCAGGGCACAAATAGCTCAAGGAGGTGTTTGGTACGAAGGAAATGGTGATGCTTCTTCCATTTCCCATGAATATCATATGCACTGCTTCAGCCATATGTTGTGTTGAATCTGCCACATTCTTCGGTGGTGGGCACAGATGTGGACAGATCTGACAGATCAGGGTCTTAGGGTCACACAGGAGTAAATTGGGGGCAGATGATTTGAGCGTCACAGCTTATTTTTAGAAAAAAAAAGGGGAAAAAAAGATTGCTAAGAATCATTTCTACCATGTGTCTGAACAAGAAACGCATTTATCTCACCTAGTAAAAACAAAGAAGAGTTTCTCTCAAATAAGGAGATTGTTTTAAGAGGCTAACAAAGATTGTTCTATGCACTCTATAGATCACAGGTGCTGCAGAGAAACACACACTTTGCCATGTATTTCCGTGCTTCATTAACATGTATTATTTTCAGACGGTCTCCAACAGTGCTCCAGCTTTACAGGCCCAGAAGTGACTCCTTTGACAAATAAGCAAAGTTTCTTCTCAATTGCCTGGCTTACACTGTTCTCTGGTTATTCCTTTGATTAGTGCTATTTTGCTTACACGCGCACTGTGGGTGATAAAAGACATCAAGGAAACGGAAAACACTTTCCCAAGAATATAACCACTGCTACGAGATGGAACAGAAAACAAGGAAAAATAGAATCAATGCTTATTCAAGCCCTATAGGCCACCAAAATACAGCAACAAATGTGACACATTCCTTCATGTCAATTATTTATGTTCATAACAGCATATTACACACACACACACACACTTTTTATGCCTCCTGCTGTACAAGGTTTAAAAGCACAGTGAGGACGAGGTCACATTTCTTCGTGAGTCCCACAAACTGCACTGGCCAGCATTCACTCGTATGAGGTGAGGCTCCGCAAAGCTAAGGCAGAACTCAAACCCAAACTGCATTTGCCAAGGAAGGACAAGGAGAGTGTTTCACAACACTGCCTGCCCCAGGACAGGGCTTGCAAAGGCTGCTTTGAGAAGGAAACCAGAAGAAAACCCTGGACCCACTGGGATGGTGAGGACAAGGTGCTGATGGCAGGAGTGTCCCAGCCAACCCAGTCACAGAAGTCTTTGTGTTATGGCCATGCCCAGTCACTTGCAGTGGGTTTTTCCAGGCCATCAGCTCAAATTACTAATAGCCAGCATGGGACATTTTAGTTGTATCAAGCAGACATTTACCCTGCCATGAACAAACCAACTCAGGCCCCAGACACGTTGGAAATTGCTCAGAGAACAATGTCACCCTTTTGCTCCCCAAGTTCATGCTCTCCCAAGCCCAAGAAGGAACGAGGTGAAGCCGGTCTGAAAGCAGAGCTGGAGCTTTTCCATTTCCTCTTACAAGTCACTGAGGAGTTGTAGGTGCAATCAGTCATTTTTCTTTTCCTATGTTTTCCCTGTCTGTTTGGCTAAGAATAACTGGCCTGGATTGATAAAGCCTAAACTCTACTGTTTTCCTGCACCTTCCTCACAGGCTGCTTCTGGTTCTTCAGAGGGGTCACACCAGCTGGTGGAAGGATTCAGCTGTGTGAGGCTGGGCCAAAACTGTGTTAAGTGTAGCTTAGTGATTAAATAGTTGGAATAGGGATCAGAAAGCCTGGTGTGTTAGGTACATACTAACATTTCAGCCCAGCTACCCAAGTTCTGAGCAGGGATCATGTCACTTAAATCCTTTTGCCAGCTGAGATTCACAGTGCTGAGAAGGTGACAGGCAGGTGCAGGGAGTGGTATTTTGCTGGCCCAGAGCTTTGGGATCTTCATGAGCACACCAGAGCTGTGTTTTGCTCAAGCACCTGGCACTGAGCATTGGAGCCCAGACAGGACTGCTAGAAAAAACCAGAAGCCAGACAGAAGATGAGATGCTACAAGAATTTGAGACACTTCAAGTTAACTTTTCTTTCCTGTGGGATTTGTTTTCAGCTGGGTCAGCTTCCTGACCTGGATAGCAGAATATTCCATATACAAGGCAGGGGACTGGAGCAGATACCCAGAGTAAGGAAAAAGTAGAGCCACCACTTCCAGAGGTAGAATGAGTTTATTTCAGAGGAACCCGGCCACTTTAATTGAATGTGTCCCTATAACCTGATGATGCAAGCAATTCCCATGAGGCAAACAAATAACCACGCATTTCCCTCCTGGAGAGATGTTTACACCAGGGTAAACATCTGCAGGGTGGGCAGAGACTGGACTAGGAGTCCATGAATCCCTACCATGCCTTGCAGAGTAGAGCTGTTTCCCAGGAACCAGAAGTTCAAACTAAGGTAAGATTTGGGAGGAAGTTTGTTCTTTGTGGCTAGTTTTTCTCCCTAACTGCTGTTTTCAATCACTTCTGTGTTCAGTTGCTTTCTGGCACATGAAAAAAGGTCCCCTAGAAACTCCTGTATCAATTTTTTTTCCTCCTCTTGAAGAACAGCCCACCAGCCTTTAAATGCATCCCCTGCTGGCAGAGGAGAGAGGTAACATTTTATACAGCCTCACTTCCCTCATATGGTCATACCTGGTCACTTCTGGACATGTGCAAGCAGCATCACAAAAATACAAGGTTTTGCAAGATTTTCTGGTCCATCCCTCTGAGTGCAGGCAAACACCCCATGACAGATATCTGACAGATCTGCTTTCAGAATCCTCCTGTGGTAATAGAAGCCATAGTTTCACTCACCTTCCCAACAGAAAGCTTTTCTTCCCTGTCTCTCCAGTTATAACCCAAGCTCCCCATCGCCTCTGCTGTGCTGCCAGACTGCAGAGAGTAAGATTTCCTTGCCCAGGGGAATAACCTGCTACCCATATGCTGCTTTTTCTAATTTTTTTTTTCAAGACAGTAAAAGAGGAATAAAGAATTAGGTGGGAAAAGGGAGAAGAGAAATACAAACCATGACAGGAAAGAAACACAGCATGTGTTTTTGGGGGACAACCAACTGCCTTCCTCGTACAAATGACACCATCCAAAGGCACTACTGACGCTGTTAACAGCTGAAGGTGGAAGAAAGGGTAGTTCAACTCCCAACTTTGCTACAAGCTCCCTTGCAGGTCTTGAAAATAAGTGTCCATACTTCAGAATGCCTCAGTTTAGGTCAATCTGCCACTTAAAAAAAATCTGCTTCACAGGATTGTTCAAAGCTTAAATGAGCATTTGAAGAGCTCTAGAAGAAATGAGATGAAGGGCACTCTCAGAGAGACAAAGCATTATCATCACAAAGTGTAATCTTGATGGTTTTTTATGGGTAAGCGTAAGATTCCAGCAGTAATCTTTAAAGCAACATCCATTATCTGGAAAATTCAGCTAATGGTCTGTTACAGATCACATTTGGTAAAACTCCATGCATGTTTTCTTCCTTTTTGCCTTAAAAGCACTTGGAAATCCTGTGACAGCTGCCTGAGAGGAACAGCAGGGCCTGGCTGGCTGATGGCATTCAGTGACACGGAGAGATGAGGAGGAGCGTGCTCCTCCTCACACACCAGGTGAACCTCCAGCCTGCATCCCATGAGCCCCTCCAGATGCCTCCACAGGGCAGAGATCTCACCCAGCCTGCAGGGCTTGCTGGGGCCAGGCACTCTGTGTTAGGGCTCTGGTTGGAGATAAGGGCCAGTCTTAGATACCTCCTTACCAGGACATTTGGGCAGCAAAAAGCAGGAGGTGGTGTTCTCCTAAATGGATTTCTTTCGGCTGAGACTCCCTGAAGACCTGCATGAGCCAAAGTGCCCGGAGTGGGGGATGAAACCTCACATAGCCAGGCTGAGCCCCTCAGAGCCCTTGATGCATTTACTGCTTGTCTTTCCAGAGACTGTGCTCTCTCAGGCGAGAAACTGTAAAGATCACAAAAAGTTCAAATGGGAGTCAAAAGCACCGAATCTCCCTCCAGCCTCAGCAGTTCAGCACCCACCTCCCTCCCGGCTGCCGAACCTTTGTGGGGAGCAGCCCCTCTCCCAATAGCATCTGGAAATGCCCTGCTTGAAAGAGTCTTTGCCCCAGGGAAGCCCAGTCCTTGCTGTGGCCGCCTTCTCTGGCTCTCTCATGGCACACAGAGTGACTGGAAGGACCTTCCCACATCACAAGGAGATGCCTGTGCTTGGTGCTCACCAAACACTGACAAGGAACCACAAGCAGGGCCACCCCTACAGAGGGAGCACCAGAGCCTAAGACCGATGGTGGTCACCCTGTAAGCCCTGGAGATCCATCCCTCCTCCTGGAAGAACAAAGAGCTAATTCACTGGCACCAGCGTGCAAAGCCCAGAATCATACCGGTGCTGCTCAGAGAGAAGGGAGCCAAACCCAGCAGCAAATAAAAGGGGAAAAGAAGACCAAATATGATTATTACTATTTAACAGCTTTGAGGCTGTGCCTTTACTGAGCAGAGATAGCACCAGGCTGGGGAGCCCAAGAGCCCAGAGGGTTGAGCTGGCGGTGCTGGGGGACATGGCCATGCTCCTGCCAGGCTCTGCCATCACCCAGGGCTGCTTGCTGCCCTGGGAAACAGCCTGGCTCAAACAACTGGTTCATTTGTTGGGGTGTAGAGACAGCTATGATGTTTTGGTATTAATGGCTTTGAAATATCATTTCACAGCCAGCAATGCATGGCTCAAAGAGCACAGTCCATGATGGGAAAGTGGGAACCTCCATGCCACAGCCACATGGGTTTGGGTCTCAGTTGAAGAATCTTTCATGGTGAAAAATATAGATAAAAGGGAAAATGGGTGGGGTTTATTTTGGGCTTTTTGCCCGAATTAAATTCATTTTAATATTTTTGTCATTTTATGCCATACTGGCCAAAATGTTATGTCATGATTCTAGAAACCAGCCATTTTAAGTTTTTGCTTGCCAAAATCAAAGGAAGTAAAGGATGTTTATATAGCTTTTTAAAACCAAAGCCTCATGGGGGAAAAATGAAAATTTTAAATACAAATTTTTTCCCCTGCTATTTACTTTTCTAAAAAAATTACTTTCTACTGGGAAAGTGATTAAAATTAAAACCAATTGTTGAGTCACTCATCCAGACTTCCCAACGATTTGCCGTAAACTCAGCAGATATAAAAATCTCACTCATACTATTAGGGGTCTTTCCAATTTTCTGAAAGTTTATGGCACTGCAGCAGGGCTGACATTGTTTTTAAACAAGCTGCAGCTAAATCCTGGGTTTGAAGCCAGCTGATACACAACCTCAGAGGAAACAACACCACTTTTGTAAAGTGCTATTCTGCTTCCTCCTTCCAAGCTTGGATTTAATGATTTATTTACAATATGGATAAGTGAAGTACTTTCATTTATTATAAGGACAAGCAAAGCCCTGGATGCAGCATGAAGGCAACCTGGTCTCTTCCCAGCTCTTCCAAGGATTACTTGACTAGACTAGTAGCAGCAATGTCAGGGTGAAGACACCCATCCAAGCTCCTTGGGGAAATCCACACACACTGTCCAGGTAGAACTGAAGGTCAAAAATTAATAATATTTTCCAAATTGTATCCCTTTCCCAATTGCAGCGTCTCCAAGCCCACTGCCTCATAAAACTTGCAAGCAGACTATGAACAAATGGGGAACTGCAACAAGACCTCCTGTGAGTCGAGTAATTCCAGCTCTGGTTGCAATGTAATCAAGTTTATACCATGGCTGCTGGCTGACACTGGGTAAAGCAAACGGAGGAGAGAGATCTGAGACATTTCCATTTGGCTGGGTGAGATAGTTTGTGGCTTCATGCAAAACTTCTGAGCCTCAAGGACTTGATTGGAGGTCCTGTGGCCCATTTTGCCTAAGAAGAAGAGAGCTAAATAGCCAATGGTCTTCACACAAAGAATGACTAAGCAGACCTCTGACTGGAAAAAAGATACATAAGAGGAAATATTAATTGCTTGTACAAATCCTGGGTTGGGCAAGAAGCAGTTGTTCACAATCCCTTCCAACACCACAACTGGACTTCTTAGAGCAGAAACATCAAATTAAACTTTCAAGGGTTCAAAGGTGGCAGGTTAAAAGCAAACACAAAGAAATAGGTTGGGTGGTTCAAGTGCAACTTGGAGTTAAGCTGTGGCACTCTGTCCTGGCATGTACAATTAACAGATTATACAGTTTAAATGGAGATCAGCAAAAGTTCAAGAAAAAACCCAAAACTTGAGATTTGTTAAAAAAGCTTAAACCACCTCTAATCCCTTCTGTTTGTACCCGCTTGCAGCCTCAGCCAGAGACAAGATTCTTTATTAGATGAACACTCAGAGTAGCCACCTCTAGGTGTGAGATCAAAGTCCTGAAGTGTTCCATGGAATCATGCCCAGGCCTCAGTTGCCCTCCCACCAGCTCCAGAGAAGCTGCCCAGCTCCAAACAAAGGGCAATGGAAGTTAATGTGTTGAAGATGTAGAGCTGCCCCATGCCCTATTCTGCACAGAGCCGGCCTCCAGAGTCGTCACTGATAGCTTCACAAACAACAAGCCATTTAAAATTAACCACACCAACTATTGAACCTTTCCCATAGAAGTACCTTTCCTGAGGAAAAGAACAGCAATAAGATAGCCCTGAGTATAAAGACACTCATCCCACAGGAGATCTCTGTAGCAGAAAATTCCCTCCACAGGCATGCACATCCCTGCCTCTCCAGGGTCCTTTCAGGTCCTAGACTTCACTGTGAAACCATGCAGGACTGCACTGGGGACCGTGAGGATTAAGGTTTTCATGGCCTTTGTGTTCATGGGTTGGAGGGAAAAACAGATGATATTAAAGCTTTGACTTGTTTCCAGTTTAGCTTCCTACTGCAGTCACAAACGGGGATTAGCAGCCTGAATGTACAGGCACAATCCTCCAGAAACATCTCAGCTGCAGTTTTTAGCTACAAATTATTATCCCATTGCTACTCAGCTCCAGGTCCCAGTGCTTTCCTCGAGACCCCATTCCCCAAGCCACACAAAAGACTTCCTAGAGCTCAAAGCTGCTCTGGATGTCTCACACTTTGCCAGCACACGGGGAAAGGAGCAGCAGGTTATACATATAACACAGCTTCCAACAGGGCTCGGCCATGGAAGGTGTATAAAATGGCATTAGCAACAACTTGGTAAAAAGGAGCCATGTCGGTGTCACTAAGCACAATGAAAAGACTAATTGGTTACAGCTGACAAACACAGAATTGCATTAAACAGAACATTTGGTGCTGGGCCATGGTTTACATCAAATTGTCAATCTCAATATGGCAATCCCCTAAAAGGGCCACTTTTTTTTGTAAACCCTCAGGAAACATAGCAAATCATGGCAACATGTTTATAGTCTTCAAATGCCACACAAGGAACCTGATACACATCTTTTATGGTGGGATATACTGGAGGGTGTTTCAGCACGTCCATACTCATTTTCCAAATACATTTCACAGCTTCGTTAAGCCTTCCCGAATCTCTCAAAGATTGGCTTTTAGGTGAAGCTGTGGAGTGGACAATCCTCAAGGCCAAACTCACTCGATAAAAGTGAGATTACTTGCCTTATCTCCAGGTTTTTTCCTATCTTCAAGTCTGGCAATGAAGGCTGGAAACAGCAGCAACAACACACAGATCTTTACAGCCTGCCCTGAACTTCGCCGTCTGCTGCTGCCATATCAACTGCCCTTGGACTTCAGCACTAAACTTGACACCAGCAACCACAGTAGAAGGTCGATGATATTTATGTCCAAACAAAAGGGGTTTTTTTCTGTGCTTATTCTGGCTGGAATTCAAGTTATTACAAGATGGTTTGTGGTTCCTGCACCTATTTACACACCAGATCCCTTGGGAAAGGGGCAGGTTTGCATGGTGCCTGTCATAGCCAAGTCCTGATGCTGCCTGAACACTCCCTTGCCTCTCCTAAAGACAAAGGGCTGGCTTAAACAGGGAAGGCACCTTCGACAGAGTCAGAACCACTTTGTGTTTGGGTAGATACACCAGATCTTGCTGCACTTACAGCAAACCCTGCCATGGTAGATGTTTCATGAGCAGCAGAGCCTATGAAATCCATTGTCCTGAGAGGTTTGTGCTTTAGATTCTCCAGTGTCTTATAGTCAGGCTGGGCTCAAGCCGAAGGTCTTGCAGGGGAAGCTAAGAGTCTCTTCCCTTCACCCAGCTTCAGGTTTTCATGAATCTGGTAAGCAGTTTTTTTAAGGTATTTTAAAAACCTTCAGCTAGGTGTCAGTTTTTCCACCAAATCCAACAGGTCAGTGGAAAGGAGGACAAACAGACAGACTACATTCTGGAATAAGGTCAACAAACTAAAAATTCACACAGTTTAATTTTCAACTTCAGAAGAACAGAATAACTTACAGCAGGAAAAAACATTTTAAAAAACTCAAACAAGCTTCTTAAAATGATGATCCCAGTTACCTACTCTGTAGATGACCTGTTATGATATCAGCATATCTTCAAGGTTTCAAGATAAGGAACTACAACACAAGGCAGATCTTTACAGCAGGATGACAGTACCCTGAGTTCATTCAAAGTCCTGGTTTACTACCATGAGTACTCAGATAGCCTCCCAGAAAATAGCTCTGAGCTAACTTTATTAAAGAACAAACAAGAAGAAGAGTCAACAAAACTGTTCTCTAAGTTTTAAATATGAGGAGGGGAGGAAGCTTTATTGCTTTATGCTACTACATTACACAGATACAACAACAGCTGTCAACAATAATATTATCAGTATTACAGCAGAGATCCCAACTGAGACTAAGGTCTCATTGTGCAGGACACTTGTAAAAAACAACTAGAAATACACTGCAAGAAACCACCCCCTAAAGAAACTCAAGACTAAATAGGAAAGAAGGAAAGAATGGGGGGAAGTGACATGACCCTGCTTTTACAGATGGGAAACTGGGGAATGCCAAGGATAAGTGACTTGCCAGAGGCTGAAATCAAAAGTCTGTGGCAGAGCCATAACTGGGTCCAGATTTTCCAAATCCCACTCCAACACCCCCCAAATTCAGTAGAAGACTTCCCTTTAAATTAGTCTTAATAATGTTACAGTTGGATCTCACTTGTAATTGAACTGGAGAATCAGAAGTGGGTACGTATTTCCTTTTTTTTAGGAGCACTCTTATTTGGTCCATGGCACATTTTGCTCAGGACTGCGTATTCTTCATAAAATGGGTCCATTGTGTCTAATTTTCTCCACATAACCTAGAGGCTGCACTTTTAGGTGCTATGCCAGGCACAAACTTTTTCCAGCAGAACTCGGCAGAACTTTTTCCTAATGCTCCTTTACATGCTCAAGGCTAACAAAGCTGCTCCCTCTGAAGCACCCACAGGAGCTATGGGAACATTTAATACAACTTAATACACTCCCAGCACGTTGCTGTGAATGGGAAGCTGCTGAAGAAATGCCACAGCCCTGTACCACAACGTGTTGGATGAACACTTAAACTTCTGTGGTTAACAAGAGCCAACATGATAATTCAGTGTTAGTCAGAATTACCACGGTTGGATTACCCATTTTTCAACTTCTCCTGTTCTAAGCCATCTTAGTGGCCTTTATTCATAAAAGACACGGATCTACCCATTTCAAATTGCCCCTTGATGTAAATACTGTCAGGACAAATAAAGTAATTACTGCCAAACCATCTGAAAATGATCAACACTTTTTGCTGCGAAGTAAGCAAAGTGAAGTCCATAACAAGATAGTAATTTGCACCTTTTTTTTTTTGAGTTTGAGGAATAATTCACTTTTTTTGGTGCACAAGTTAAGCATGGAACATATTATTTAATCCTAATGCAAATCACACCAGCAGGAAATGTCGTAAAGAAAAAAGTAATCTTCTGAAGGAAAAATAAATTATCGACCACGTTAAAAAGGAAAGAAACATTCTCGAATAATTTCTTTCTTTGTTGGTATTGGCTGGCAGCATAATCCTTCCAAGTAAATTGTAATTTCCAAATTAGATTATACATTATGTCATATTAGTTTTATATTAGAAAAACAAACTGACTGAAAGGAAAAATGCCAAAGTCGACTGGCCTGGTAATGTAAAATTTTTGTGTTTCTGCTGTGAAATGCTAATGTTTCTTTCTTTTTTTTTTAAACAAGTTTTACAGCAAACATAAAAACTAAATTAAGGCAAGATATTTACTTTACTTGACCAAGCCCTGTTTGAAACATAAATAGGAAAAAAAAAGACCGAGCATTTTCAGGATACCACATAACCATAGCAACAGTTATCTCTGTGTATAAATACTGATACTGGCATGGAAATTTTTATGAGCTATACATCAATCAAGAATATAAGCACCTATTGCACTCAAAAATAACTTATATAGAGAGAACATTAAACCTGCACAGGTCAAGGGATCTGAAGTCAGGAAAAGGCGGAATTGAGAATGGCTGTGTAACTTTAGCATTGCTCCTGTCTGTGTTATGAAAGAATCTTTAAATACACCACCCTCTATCAGGTTTTTTTCACACAATTCCTGCTTCTGTCACTGTCCAGAATGGATGGTGTTTGCTGGATACATGGTCTGGAGCATTAGTCCTGTGAGGAACAGTTGAGGGCACCGGGATTCTTTAATATAGTTTTAAGGGAGAAAAAGGCTGAGGGAAGATGTTTGGCCCAAGCCTCCTTTACAACATGTTTCCCAAACTCTGCATCCCAGAGGGACTGCAAGTATGCTTTTCCCCCGCTCACCTTGTCTTTCAGAAAATCTTAAAATGCCACTAAGCAAAGATAGCACCTTAGCTTGGACACATCAGATGGGGTGATCTAGGAACAAGGCTATATGGCATCAGGGAAGAAAGCAAGGCAGGTACAGGACCATGGAGAGGATGAGACTGAAGATGTCCCAGCACACAGGACTTGCTGAGAGCAATCATTTGCAGAATATTTTGAAGACAACCAGCCAGGGATAAACATGGAAATACTGTAATTTCTTCATGACCTGTTAAACTGGCCCAGAGCACTCTACTGTCACTACAATTTTTCAGTAAGTTTAGATAGTTAAAAACAAGTTATAAAAACAATCAATCCCGGCTGCTTCAGGAACCAAAAGCTCACCAATCAGTTTCTCCAAGGAGCTGGCTGCAGATGGTCAGGAAAACATCCACCTAAATGGACCAGCTGACAAATACATAATGCTTTGGTATTAATTAAAGAAACTGGAAAGTTGAGCACATAAGGTGCATCCTTATACATACAAAGGGAGAATAACCTGCAGTGGGGAAGGAGATGTGAGAAAGGAAGACAGACTTGGCATCCTAGTTCAGCAGACTGACAGTGCCTATGGTCCCTAACAGCAATTACTTTGAAACAATGGATGTTCATCATTCTGAAATTCCCTGAAATTGCCACTAGATTTTTCCCAAATGAGAAGATTACAAATAACTGACTTAACCCTCCATGCGCCCAAAGGAATGTCTGGACATGGAATCATCTTAGACGTTAAAAGAAATATATATATAGATATATTAGACAGAAATATGGCCTCCAAAGAACATTTTGAACTCAAGTTTTTAATGAACCAAAACAGAGGTTTAAATGTAAGTTCCCACTTCATCTCAGCGGCAATCTCACTTCTCCCATAATATAATACCATAAACTACAAAAGGGCAGTTTTAACTCTAATATATTTTTATACCATCACAGCTACAGCAACATTCCCATTATAAAACAGACAGATAGACAGACATGTCTATCTCACTTCCTGCAAAGGTTTACTTAGATGCTTTTTAAAAGGAGCCAAGAGATTATTAATATGTGTAGTAATGTGGTGATGAACACAAGGACCATGAGGCACAGACCATTACAAAGCCCTTAGAAAAGTCAGCTCTAAGCTGTGATTCTACACAATTTCTTGGCTTCCCTAACAGTTTGTGATATCTTTAAAAATATCTATTAATCACCTGGCAAGCCTTAGCAAACACTTCTAAGTGGATTTTTCATGAAAAGGAACATACACACACAGTCTTGGGATTTTGTGCGAGACTAAATCATCAATGGTGGTGTAAAGCAAGCAAGGAGCCAAATTCCATATTACGTAGCCTCATTTTTGTATTTGATCACATTTGATCATGGGGGTCACAGTACACCTATTTGGATAACTTTTTTTCCATTTTGTTCTCACGGCACTAAACTTCTAATGATTTACACAGCCCCATCAGTCTCACTTAGCCTGTTCTCTATATTGTTTGCATGTAGGTGGCTAGAAATGGCTTATTCAGGTGTAACCCTGTGATTATGTCATGTTTCATGAAGGGCCAGAGATAGATTTATTTCATCTAACTTTCAGCAGAATGACACAGAGACTTGACAAAAGAGTTGGTGGGGTTCCACTCTTCCCTGGCTTCCCTCACCTCAAACTTGCACAGGCAACCACTTCACAGAACAAGAAAATGTGTTGGCTTTGTGTTTACTCTTTTACACCACATCTTAAAGAAGGGCAGTTGATGAATGTGCAAGTGTGCCAGGTGTTTTATTTCTTGACTCCTTACTCCACTCGGACTTCCACAGGATCACCTGATCCAGGACTCTCACTGGATATGAGAAAGGATGACACTTTGATGGAAATTTTAAGTAACTTCTCCACGGTATAGCAAAGCACAAAACATGAAAGATATAAATACTTCAGCCTTCAATAAAACAATATTTAATGTATGTGAGCACAAAATTTATTTCTGTCATGTCTTGATACAAAACTATCTGCTGTGGATTTTTGAACTTTACCTCTACTATTGGTGTCAGTCAAAGAAAGGACTAAATGGGTCATGACCTGATATGGTGGGTCTCACTAACCTGCCCTCTCTCGTGCAAGAAATCAATATTTGGCTTCAGTGTGAAGTATCTTTTCATGTTTTCCCTCCCAGGCATGACCCCGGATAACCCTTTCACCCATGACTTTCCCAGAGAGGCAACTGAAGTAAGGTACACATTCATCAAAACATCTTTTTCATCTATTTTTTTTTCCCCCCACATTTTCAGACGGAGCTGACAGGGATTTTGCTGAAGGACCAAAATGCAAGTTACAGGTCTAAACTTGACGGTCAGAGCGTAACCCTTCAGCAAATCTTTTGTGACACAAAATGCAACCGGCAGTTGAGGAGGGGGGAGAGAATAAAAGCAACCATTCTGAAAACCAAAGACTCTCACAATAAACCAGTGCACATAAAACAGCAGTTTCAAGAGAGTCGGAGTCCCAGCCAAGAGAGACAAGACACACACACATGTACATATACATACACAAAGAGTCCTGGAGACCATGTCCAGAATGATATAATTGGTTGGCAGGCACACTTCAATCATTCCTTCATTTTATAGACTGCCATTATTTAGCTTAATAGGACCTCAAAGAAAGGCAGGCGGAAGTTAAATGAAGTAATCTCCCAGCCAGCCTCGATGTATTATACTGGCTTCCTTTATACTGACTCATTTGTACCTATAGAAACTGTTCTCAATGACACAGGGACCAGGGATTATTATCAGTAAAGGACCTGACCTGACCATAGTCATCCATTACCATGAATGCTACTCAGCAGCTTCTTCTATTAACAAAATTTTTAAAAAAAGAAAAAAAAAGAAAAAAATTCCTTTTTTAACATAATATTTGTTGCCACTGAACTCCACCAGAAATATATATACTGCAAACATCTGCTTTTACATACAGCCTTTGCACTGTGATTTCAGAGGAAGCCTGAAATGCTCACGTCAAGGTTTTTATCTAGATCCACATTATTTAAATGAAGATCTTTAATACACCATGTCAGAAGGCCATCTTCAGCTCTGTGATTCCAGGGAAGTGGAGGTGCTCCACTGCAAAGAATCTGGCTTCTTACCTACATAAAATAAACAGCTGCAACGCCTGTGGGTCTCAAAAATAGTAGCAAGGGGTTTTTTTTTTTTAATAATCCTCAGTCTACTGTTTCAATAGCTAGACTACACACTGCATCTCCAAGCACATATAATACAGCTGCTTCATGTTGGCCTTCTAGCTGTTCATTATTTTTGCTTTTATAATAAGAAATGCACGGAAACAAATGACCCTTTCAAAGTGCCGATCTGTTTAAAGAAATAGCAAACAATCCCAAAGCCACAGAGACTCTTCCACTGGCACAAGAACGGTGGCCCGTCGTCATTTCAGGCCCCAAATGAGATAACACTTTGAAACAACATTCATTAATGTTTGAAATCCCAATACAGAGCAATTTAATTCAAATGGCTTTGTTCTTTAGAAAAAACCCAAAGGGGAAGGCGGGAAGGCTAAAAAGATAGCTTAAGTCATATAAACTTTCACCAAAGAACAAATCAAAACATCTGAGGTTCATTCAATAGGGCTGACGGGCCTCAGCAAGAAGACGACAAACAAAGGAGCATTGTGTTGTTCCACAGAGTGAGGTTTTTCCAGGAACATCCCAGCAGATGCTTTCCAAGGGAACACCATGCAGCTGAGAGTAGGTGGATTTGAAAGAGCACAAGATCAATAAAAATGCAGCTTTCCCTTTCACAGGAAGTCGACTGTTAAAACAGTAATGTACTTGTCCATAGCATGTAAAAGAGAAAGGCCACACAGAGGTTGGGCGTTGGGTTACTGCTCAGTGTGTCTCAATTACACAGCACAGACATTCTGAACATCTCCCCTACCCCACCCTGGAACCTCCAAGTACCAAACAGTCCAAGCCGTTTAAGCAAATTAACAGGAATAACCTATGATAAAAGGCAGAAACCGACCACATTTTCTAAAAGCTCAAACAATCCTATTTCCTCCATTAACCTTGTAGAGAACTTCATAGAACCACATTTTGTTACCCTATCCTTCATTCCCAAGGCTCAGATACATGGGAAACGAGGCAATCAGTAACGAGGAGCATTGCTGATGGTGCTCTGACTCATGAGAAAAGGAAGAGGTGGAGAACGCATCAGCATGAAACCAACTAGATTCTGCTGGGCTTAAATGTCTATATTTATTATAATACTAATAAGACTTATACAGACTGCTTTATTTTTTCATGTGATTTGTTCTTCAAAGCTATGAGTGGAAAGAGCCCTGAACAAAAGCCCCTGATTCACATGACCTTTACATGCATCCACATTCAGACCAACAACATGACAAGCACAATCCAAGGTCTTGAATGGCTGCTGCATGAAGCATGATTCAATAGAGAAGGACTTCTCAAGTTAGAAGATATGACTGAGATGGGATGTGACAGAGATCAGTAGGATCCTGGCCACAGTGAGTAGGGATGAGCTGTTTACTCTCCTTTCCAGCACATCCTGGGAAACAGTGGAGAAAACAACAAAGAGCAGACCGAGAAGAAAGGAAAGCAAACAGCTCTTCCCACAGCACTTGGTGAAGCTAAAGCATTCCTTGCATGGGATGCTGCAAAATGTATGTGGGTTCAAAAACTGATCAGCCAAATTCCTCAGAGAAAAAAATCCCACTCCCTTAAATACAAAACACCACCTTTGTCTAATGTGTGTTTGAGCCATAAAATGCTGAAAGTCAAAGGAGTGATACAGGAAAAATGTCACCAGTTGCTTGCCCTGTTGCTGTAGTTTTTCTTTGGAGTGCCCTGTCGACCACCACCAGCAGCAGAGTTACCATGTTAGAGAGGCCTTTGGCACTACCCAGCTCAACCAACCTGACATTACATGAACCACCAGAGCAACAGCCTGTGTGTGTTCCCAGCCTGCAGCAAACATGAGGTAATTTGGATTAATTTAACCCACACAGAAGGAGGTTTAAGCTAGGCTAAATCATCTCATGTTTGCCAGTGGCCAAAATACATATGCACAGAGTTATCTCACAGGTAGCCACCAGGAGCCAAGGTTCTGCTGAGCCCTGGGGCAGGGACCACTGACTCTGTGTTACAGGGTTCACCTCAGCCCCACAAGACATTTCTGTCTGAACTTCCCACAGATCCTGCCCAGCTGACAATGTTTCAGTCATAATCTGATCTTTGGGGTGCACTTTCCAGCCAAGAGATCACACGGATATCCCAGCCAATGCTGAGAAGGTTCCAACCGGTTCATGTCTTGTCTGCACCCCTGGTTTGGGAAGTGAAGACTTTGCCAGGGAGGTAAAAGCAGAAATCAAGTGAAGCAATTCAATTTTGTCTTGTTGGCTGGGCAAACCAATCAGCTTTCCAGGTTAATTTCCAGTTTAACGTTCACAGATCCCAGCTCAGGCACCAAGTTTAGTGAGGCCAATCTCTGGTTTCAAGATGAATCCTCAGCATTGGTGCAGCTTCTCAAAGGCAAATTGCTAGCCTAGCCTTCCAGATTTGCCACATGAGTAAGTGTTCTTGCTTTTGAGGGATTAATCAGAACTTCAGGGCAGCTTTTTTTCTTACTCTGGTAACACTGAAGCAAGGAATCCATGCTGATGTTGATGGTCTCCCACAGGAATGCTGCTGTGGGAGCATCTGCAAATGATTAATAACTAGAAAAGAAGAGCAAGACAAAAAGGTTCCAGTTGGTGATGAGGCTCCAATGGATGCATCTGAGGTGTCAAGAAGATATTCAGTCTTCATATCAGTCTCAGCTTGCTTTTCCAGTACAGACAGGAAGAACTGCCTGGAACCATGAGTGGGAAAGATCAGCAACCCTGGGGAATGGAAATGAAGTGACTGATCCTTCTGTATCAACAGCCAGGTCTGTGAGACCTTGTCTGTGAGTCGCATGGAGATTCTTAATGGTAAGGGGAACCAGATGGTCATTAGTCAAAGATGTGGCTAAGATTCAACCAACAGCACGCTGGCCTAGCTTTAACCTGTAGGTCTGACTGCCTGCAGAGTGGCAGTGGGACTCTCTAGCAGGGCTGCGTGGGAGTCAGGGATTTCAGCACAGATGGATTTGTGCAAACTTCTGGTCAGATTACTTGGCTCCTGGGTTCTGCAGTTCAGGTTGGATCTGCACCTAGGGGCAACAGAGCCGTTCATCTGGCAAACATGGAATCAGGCTGGCTTCCACCAGAGGAGGTGGTGAGGGGTTGAAATAAAGCCGGTATTTAAAGCAATCCAAAACTGGAGTTTCTCATGGAGATGGTTCCTCCAAGGCCTCTGCAGAGGGAATTCCCATTGACTTCAACACACAAGGAGAGCTTAGAGGAGCAGACCCCTGAACCTGGGTCAAAGTAATGAATGAAACCAAGTTCTGCTGCAAATGACATAAATCAGCCACATTCATTCCAAACCAGGCCCTGCAGCATGACCCTTAACCAACCTTTCAGTGAACCTGAGATATGGTTTTCAAATTTGTAATGAAACCTGAAACTAAGTGATTTTCACCTGGTTCTGGCTTTTACAGAAAACATTTCACAGCAAGCTTTATTCCCTAGGTGTGATCCCCTAATTTCTTTGTTAAATCCAACCAGTTCTTTGAACTGACAGAACCAAAAACCAACCTTGTGACAATGATCTGAAATGCATTAAAATTTGTGTAAGTATACGAGCTCCAAGTGGATGCCTTCCATTGAGCTCCCCAAGGAATTTTCAAGACATGTCTTTTCTAAACCATGTGCCTTAAAAAAAATTAAAAGAATAACACATGTGCTAGACTTTCATGTAAAAGTTTCTGCAACCAATAGCACCTCCAAGTTGTATCCTTGAACAGGGCACAATAAGGGAAGAAAAAAATAGTACAGCCATCGATCATCTTGAAACCCACAGCGATGGTGTCTGCAGAAGGCCTTCAGTATGAAACCCCAGATCTGGGGTAGGCTTTGTGCCATTAATGTGGGAAGCTCTGTTTCAGGCTGTCTGTTAGCAAAGCCTCCCTAAATGTCCTTCCTGAAGAAGGACTGACAGGTCCTGTGTCCAGTTGAAGCCCATTAACTGGGTATATCTCTGAAGAGAAGACAAAATGGATCTGCATGACTTAACCTGCCATCCCCCCACAAGTGTGCCACTAAACACCTAAAAGAGTCAGGACAGAGTACTGAGCCAATGAAAAATGCAACTGCAGGAGCAATATCGTAATTAAAGAGGGAGAGAATAAAACCCAGAAAAATTTATCCATCCTAAGAATGGTGCAACCAGCCACCAAGGCCCTACATTCAATGCCCCCACAAAATTTCTAGTTAGGATGTGGCACACAGTGTCCCAGAGCATCGCTGAGTATTTAAGCCAGGTTCCTAACTACACAGAACATGCAGGTGCCCCATCATCCCTGCAGACACGGAGCAAGAGGGACTGCAGGGTAATGGGGAGCCAGTCGGACAAAGTCCTTGCATTGCTGCTCTTACCCTCCAGTAACAGATCAGCCTTGATGGTAGAGCACAAGTGCAAAGGAGAGACTCAGAAGTGTGTAACTAAATGTCCCTTTATAGCTCTGCTCACCTCAAAAACATCACTGGGCAGAATCCCCGCTTTTGACTGGAAATGTTGCATTTGATGCTGGAGCCATACAGGGACAGAGCTACCAGCAAGGGAGCTCATCCTTTGGAGCCCAGCTGCATGGACAGCCACCGGAGAGGAAAGATGCCCCAGCATTCCCAGGGCTTTGCATCCCGCTTGCTCTGCAAAGATTTGCTCAAAAGACACGATCCGGTCAAGCACCCTTTGAACAGTGCATGTTTTCCCTCATGCTGGGTTTCTAGACAGGTAGCATTGCCTCATGTTTGATAATGCCCTTGTTATAAAAGACACAAACCCATGATTTACTCTGCAAAAAGCATAACGCTCACTGAAAATAGCCTAGGAAGGATATAGCGTCATACCTAACACTACATTAAGTGCAAACTGAGAACCTGATATATTTTAGGAAAATTCAGCACACTCTAGACTAATAAACATTTTACAATATTATTGCACATGTTCATTTCACTTTGTACAAATAATCATTCCCTTCACATCTAATAAGTCTGCTTGACACATTTGTGGCCTTATAAAAACACCTTCAAGGGTCTTGTTTTGAGGCATCAATCATTTATTTATACAAAGCTCAAAGACAATGACTAACAATTCTGATGGTATAAAAGCCTTCAGCTGTGATCTTTGTCTTGCTGTTTGTTATCTTGGAACTCTAAAATTATTTAAAGGAGATTTTATTTTAATAAATTTTTTTAAAAAGGGCAAAAAAAAAAAAGCTTGCTTCCTCTGGCAGTAACATCAAATCAATCAAGGTGAAGGAAAAGACCAGAGCTATTTGCCTTTTAGTATGTTTCCAGAGCTGGAAATAGAGTGCAGCTTGGAGCCCTTATTTGCAGTTTGTGCTGTCCACCCAATCACTGGAGATGCCAAAGGCTGGGAAAGCACGGACCAAAAATCATGCTTCCAGCCATCACCAGTGGGGATATTTGGAGTTGACTTCACCCACTGTCCCAATACAGAGCTTGGATCTACCTCACTAGAAATAAAAAATAACCAATTCTGATGGAACTAGAAGAGTGTCCAAATCCTAAGTGCAAAAGGGCTCATGAACCTGGGTACCCCAAAGCTGGTGCACATTTCTGATCTCACTTTTCATTGCAATTTCACCTGCTCTTTCTTTCATCTCCAACCAAACTCCACGTGCCCATCCCTGCTGGGCCAGACACCCAAGGAGCAGAAACAAGACCACCATGGCACAGACCCATGAAATCACACTGATTTGGGGTAACGGATAAGCTTATCTGCAGCGGCAGGAGTTCCATGGTATGTTATGACACAACAGTCCTGCACTGACAGAAGGGAACAGCCACTGACTTTTTTTGTAGCGAGCCGCTAAAATGACAACGTTTCCATTAAACTCATGATAGGTGACCTATGCTCCAAAGTTAACCAAAAGCAGAACCTCCATTCCAGTTATGACCTCAGATACATGTAAATTCGAATGAGGTGCCAAGGAAATATGATAGAAATAGGAGAATTATAAGCACTTACGTAACAATACAAGCATTCTGAAACTTGGTTTACAATTAAAATGGATGTATAATTGACTGCATTTTACTAGGCCCAGATTATGTTCAAAGCCCACTGAAGGAGATTTGCAGATTTACGGAAACACGTTAACTAGTTGTACAAGAACAGGTTTTCCCCCAAAGCCAATTCTCCCTCATGCTTTGTTATCATTGCTTTTAACATCACATGATTCCTGACAGCACAATATAAAAATTAAATGCTAGAAAATAAAACAGCTGCTGATTTTAGGAGAACTCTGAAAAAAATCCATGGCGTCTGTTTAAGACACAGCAGTGGGGTCACACTGCTGTTAACTCAGATTTCACTTTCTCCCATGCACAGACAATCTGCTCAATTGCTCCAGGTACACCTCCAAGGGGTAAGGCAGCAAAACCCCCAAAACAAAGTTATTTGTCAGGGAGAAACTTCCCCTTATAAAGATATCCCTGAGGATACCCCTATTCAGCCTTGGTTCTGTTCCCATCTTCTTGGAGAACGTTGCCATGAGGAAGGTTGGTCCATACTGGAACCAGCTGGGACTGCCCTGGAAGTGCAACAGACCCTCTCCAAGAGGTGCTGGACTGAAGATCTGATCCTTCAAAACCTCTGGCCTCACTGTGCACTTGCAAAGATTTATGAGGCCATTCTAGCAGATATGATGAATCTGCCATTCTTAAGGATCTGCTCTCACCATGTGCTTGTACCTCATTTTGTGCTTGTACCCACTTCCATTTCTATTGGAAACTTACCAGAAAACGCACAAAACCTGTAAATCATACTAAAACCCATTAAAACTGAGATTAATTTAGTTTTAAAGGTTAGCTCCATTTTCTAACCACTATTTCTGTCTGCAATCTGTCTTCATCAGACACTAATTAATAAGCAGACACAGCTTTGGAAAACTGCCTTTAATCTTAGGAAAGTGTAAATGCTCATGGTTACTAATGCAAAATCTCAGTACACAATTCATCAGGAGACTGGAACATATAATTTTCCTTCATAACAGCTTACTGATTTAGAGGACTAAAAGCACAGGTGAAGCTGAAAAGAAATATTACTTTAGAAGTTTAAAGTATTTTGCTTTATTTTTTCTCCCTGCAGTTGTATTTTCCTAAGACATTTTCATTTTTTTTCACAGGCAACAGGATTAGATCCTCCTGTGTTTTACACCAAGAACCTTTGCTTGAAGTCCTGGTTTGTTACTCCTGATTTACAGTGGTGCAAGTCATTTGGGGATTAACCCCGTCCAGAACTGTGTGCAGAAAGGGGGGGGGGGAGGGGTCTTGTGACAACTGGGAGGTAAAATATTGCTCTCCAAATTATATTTTTAATGATCACTTCCTTTCATAATGATGCAAGATTATATATTGACTGTGAAGAGCTATTTATGTGCCATGACTAAGATACATTTTCATCAAACATTTATTTCTCATGCCTAGAACTAATTTGTATTTGATTAAAGGTTTTCTACACGTTTACAGGAAAAGATTATTCACATTGGATTGCTTTTCTCAACAAAACAAAACAAAAAGTTTGCAAGTGCTGCCAAAAGAGCGGTTTTAAATACATCTCTTTTTACTCTGTGCATCACAGTAGGGATTTCTTAATCAATACCATGCTGGCTAGCACAGATACACTGGCAGCTGGGCTAGACCACAGCAGCAAATGACTGATGGTGATCCCTCTTTGGAACTGCATCCTTTAGCTGGACCTGAAATTGCCATCTGTAGGGTACACCGAGATCTACAGATCCACAGAGCACAAATGAGAAGATACTTTAGGACATGTTTCACTATCAAAAAGTGAGGTGGGAAAAACCCTTATTTAATTCTTGAAAACTTCCAGTGGTGATCACTCCACCTCCTCCCCAGCTATTCTGACAGGTACGAGTTGTACTCTGCTTTCAGCCTCTTTCCACAGTTTCTTGGGCAAACAAGCTGTGCTGGTTTTCCAACTCATATCTGATAGGCTGTGTAGGGTGTAACATTTTCTTTCTCCCTTCAAAATGACAGAACTTGGAGCTAAAAAGTGGCTGTTCAAATCACATCTGCCTGCCCAGGCTGAGCAGAAAGCATCAGGGCTGTCTTTGCACAGAGCAGATTGCCAAATAATACCTCTGCAGTCCAGGGAGCTGGGGCTAAACCCAAACCACTCACCCACACTGCCTTCAGTACCTGACCAAGCACTTGGACTGAGATCCATCTGCTTTCCATCGCTTCCCCCAAGAAACTGGGAAAAGTGGGATTCATCTCCAGTGACTCCAGAGGTGTCTAATCCAAACTAGTTATTCGGGATCCCACAATAGCCAGTGGGGGAAAATACATTCCTCAGAGCAGCTTCAGGACTTGGGACAAGAAGGATCACCCCGTGGAGCTGCAGCCTCTCCCCACTGACTGAGGGGAAATCTAAACTCACCAGGGCCAGATGCCTCCAACTATGGTGTCTCTAAACATGGGCAAGACCATTCCCACTGCAAACCCCTCTGTACCTCAGTTCCTCGGACAAAAGCTCCACAAAGACCAGAAAGGTATAGAAAAGCAGCACATCCAAGGCCATGATGTACCTGTAACCCAAAGGACATCACATAACAGGGGATCCATGCCAAAACCCTAAGAAATGGGCAAGTCCCATCATTTTTCCACCTCTTGCTTTCCCATTGTTTTTTTTTTCCTCTTCTCATTATCTCTATCATCACTCCTGCTCTCTGCTGAAGAAAAGCTGCAATATGTCGAGCACATGGGGAAGGGATTCTCTGCAGCAGCATCAAAAAAAAAAAAAAACAGAGGAAAAGCTCCTCTGAAAAACGTTTTAGTTATTAAGACACTTGGATTTTTCAGTATAAATAAATTTATTCGTGAGAGCACTTAAGACAAGTTCTAAGGTTAACAAACACTGCACTATGCAACTCACAGCTGCGACAAATATTTAAGAAATCTGATACAGCATGCCTAAAAATTATTCATTTGCAGGCCTCGTTGCTTTTGAAGATCAACTGTTTTATTTGTAATTTTTGACATTTTCCTTCTTTTCCTGTTTGGCCTGTGAATTTGAAAGGGTTGTAAACACGTACTCCAGCTCTCTGCCTGAGGCACTGGGCTGTTGTCAGCATGCCAAAAAGAAAAGGAAGCTGATAGGTCCTTTGGTACATACCGATATGAAGGGCTTGTAAAGATAGTATTTGTTTGGTTTTTTTGATCTGACTTTGAATCTGGCTGTAGTACCTACCCTTCAGGGAAAAGCAACTTTTAAATAAATGCTTCAAGATTGTGCAAACATTTCAGTAGTTTCAGAGTCCTGGTGTTCTGGGTCAGGGAAGGAAGAAAATACATGTCAGTCAATAGAGATGGAAACGATAAAAAATGGTTAGAGCCACAGCCATAATTTTTCTCCTGGGCTGGGTGACGGGTCCTTTCGACGGCCGCATCACGTGCTGTTTCACTCATGTGCCTATAAAATGCACTGTGGATTTTATGCATGTGCACACACATACACTTGGAAACAGATTAAAAATACACAGTTCTTTCAAACTCATCACCCATCGATCCCAGGATTCGCTAACGTGGCAGGATCAAGAAAAAAAATATAAGTCTGCTAGTTTTTCTGTTAGTCCTCGGAGAGCTCAGAAATGGTGATTTCCTTCTATTCCTTTGCTTTAGCTACATTTCTGCATTTTTTTAAAAAAATCCCTTATTTATTACCCAGCTCCTGAGGATCTCAGCTCTCTGAACATGAGTTGCTGTACCAACATGTTGGTCCCAAGGACTCCCAAACAGGAGCTGAGGGCTGTGGGAGCTGATCCTGCGGAATGAGCACAAGGAGAGCTCATAAGCTCGAGGGCCAAAGAGCAGGAGGAGAAGCAGACACAGAAGGAAGTGAAATGGCTCGTTCAAGGCCACAGAGCAAAGCAGTGATAAATCTGGGAACAAGAGCCACATCTTCTAGACCTTGATTACAGCAGAATAACTCAGCCGTTTCTCATGTGCCTCCTGTACCTTCCTGTTACTTCGCACCCATAATACTCCTATCTTTCTGCAAATCGCAAGGCATTCTTACAGGGGGGTGTATTTTTCAAGACAAAAAAATCTTCTTCTTACCCCATGGGTAGTTAGGGATGCTGGGAGAACAGCGCCCTTACTTGGACACATAGCAAAGCCTCAGAGCTACTACATGCACACAGTGAAACACAGGTCCCAAAATACTCTACACCAGGCATCAATTCCTTGTTTGCACAATCTGATTTTTTTTTCTCTGCTGATTTTTAACTCTGAGAAATTGGAAGGGCTTTGTCTGTTGGTTGGGTTGTACTAGAAAACAGCTCTGGAGCTTATGTATCTAGGTTAAAAGCATAGGAAAGCGAGTTTTGATCAAAGTGGCAGGACAAGCTGCTGGAGACGCAGCGACTCACGGTCAGCTCGTACCAAAACACACCTGGTCTCACAGATTTCATCTGGTACTAAGTCCATCGCATTAACAACATGCACTTTTCCCTAGGGAAAACCAGCCCTGTGAGTCCTGAGAAATATTCCATGACAGAAGCATATCACAGGGGCTTCTGCCCCCAGAAAACTTGCAACTGAGAACCAAAATCTGCAGCAATGCATCGGAGATTTGAGGTGGAACAGAGATTAACCAAGAGGGAAAAGGCGGAGAAACAGAGGTGCAACAGTTAATGATTTTTCAAAGGCCAGAGGAGGGTCAGGGTTTCCCAGCCCTAAGACCTCAGATCTCCCCTCTCTCCCTTGGCAGAGGAAAAATGCCCTTTTCCCCCTTGTTGGCAGCTTCCAAGCATGAAAACACTGGAGGCCAGAGCAAGGAGAGAAAGCAAGGGGAGGAAGAAGGACAGCTGATACATCCAGCACATCTTTCCCTGGCTGGGAAGCAATGGCTGCTGCCGAGGGGCCAGCACAGCCTCCAGGGACTCACCAGCCCCACAGCAAACTCAGGGGCACTGCCACCTACCAGCTGTAAAACCCACAGCAGCCCAGGTTGCCCACTGCTGCCGGACCACCAGGCCAGCTGCAGGGTGTGTTTGAAGGGAATCTTTCCACGCAGTAAAATCCTCAGGCCGTTACTCCTCGGATGCTTGGCAGAGCGCTGCTGTCACGTTTACATAGCAAGAGCAGCCTGCGGGAGGTGGGATCCCAAGTGGAGACAGTTATGGGGCTGTTATGTATTTGTGGCACAAGTCGGGTGGGGTTTTGTTATCCGGCATCTGACAGGGCAGCAGGTCCTCTCCCTGGCCTGTTACTGCCCCACAGAAAGCACCACTTGCTCTCTCCTCCCTTACCCCTGCTGCAGCACATCCATCCCACCAGTGGCTGGGGTTTGGGGGAATTTGTCTCCAAATGGGAACCAGATTGGAAAACGGATTAGCAGGAATAAGATAAAGAATTAAACCCAATCAGCAGGCAACCGCGCTTTTAAAAGGCACAGATGCACGCGATTAGCTTGCTGCATGTGTTCCAGTCAGATCCCAACATCAGAGATGGGCTTGGAGAAAACCTCAAATCCCCGAAGAGCTCGCCGGGGCCCCGGGACATGCCTTTGCACGGCAAGGGCTGGGCACATCCCCACAGCCATGCCTGGGAAGCACAGGCTCAGGCAGCCCTTTGGTTCCTCATCCCCCCAAATGCATCCCCTTGGTGTCCTCCACAGGGTGGGCACCCCCACTGCTCACTCCAACAGCAGGCAGGCATTTCCATGCCCCAGTACTGCCTGTGGGACATAGGCTGAAGAGGAGACAGAGCAAAGTCAATCCCAGTATCGCAGTGCCTGAATAAATCCCAGACTGTGTTTGGGGAAGGGGGGCTGGAGACAAGAACCAGATTTTTTTCTCCTCCACACCCAGGTCACTGAGTGAGTCAGGGGTCAGGGAAGAGAGGTGCTGGTCCAGCTCCACCCGCTCCCCAAGCAAGGCCAAGGAGGGTGAGAAAATTTAGGGAAGGGCTTCCCACCTCCAGCTGGACGAGGTGATGACCGTTTCATCATGTCGAGAAACGCTCCAGTGTCTCCTGGCCTCGCGCTTACTTAAGATCCATCTGAAAAGTAAATACTGCCGAGAGACAGAACAGCATCTGCACACTATCAAATTTTCCCAGATCCCAGGCAGTTCTTGGGCTCACCAGCTTCAGGGGGTGGTTTTCTATTGGGTTGACAGGGATGGGATGGGGGAGCTAACAAGGAAATAGGGGGAGAAAGGGGTTGAGTTCAGTGGAAGGAAAGCTCTGATTTTTGGGAAGCCCTTTCTTGCTGGCAGAGTATCACCTCCAAGTTCTTGCTGCTTCGACATTTGATACAGGTTCATGAGTTCAGTAGGAAAACATGAAACCAGAAAGGGCCAAATCCTGACCCCAAACAGGCAGGGAGAGCACTGGCCCAGCCCAGGGAGTACTGTAATTTAGCAGACAGACCACCCTATCATTCCTAGAACAATAAAATAATCTTAATTCTATAGGACTAAATCCTGAGCCCAGCATGGCTCTTTCCAATTGGTGACAGCAGAGTCAAGCTGTGTGGTTTGCAGCCCCATCAGCTTGGGAGCTCTGAGTATTTTGCAAACATTTATTCAAAGGCAAAAGTCAGTTGTGAGAAAGGGGGCATTTCTTCCACTGCTTTACAGCTGGGGAAGGAGAAGCAGAGGTCAAACATAAACTTGAGTTCCTGTGTGTTAAACCAGGCTTTCTTCTGCTTCTGGACCTCACCTGGGCAATGCTGGATTACAGCCCACAGAGCTTTGCCCGAGTGATTGTGGCAGATTCACAAGCAGCTGTGTGTGCCCTCTGCCCTGACCGGGGTCAAAAGCCACCTGTCTGAAAGGACAATGCCNCTTTACCTGCAGGATGGTTCTCCCCAGCTCTGGAGTAGAACTTCAGCAAAGGAGGGTTTAATCCAATGCATTGGGCCACTAGGCAGGTATGAACAAGGGCAACATTGTGGTAAATTGCAGCACTTCATCTGGCAAATTTGCCACAGATTTGCCATGTTTGATCAGGGGGTTATACTTGAGTGGTCCCCCTCAAAAATCACAGGTTTTTGGAGCTTCCTTCCATGATGTCTATGTGCACACCTGGGATCATCACCGGTGGATTTCAGTCCAGTGGCTAATCCTAAACACATCTTCAGCCACAGAGGAAGACCATAAAGGTTCATCAATAGTAATATGACACCTTGTCCTGTTTTTAATCCCATAATGTAAACAGATGGTATTAGTCATATTTTAAAGAAACTGAGTCAGATGAGTGCATCCTGAATGTGCTCATCTCTCCCCACCAAAAAAGGTGGTACTGACTTGCCTTTCTTTTCTTTATTTCCCTGGCACACAGATGAATCACACCTCAAGTTCCTGTAAATTTTCAAAGTCGCTGAGGAGAGAGAGCCTCTGTGAGGTTAAGGCTCAGCCACCAGCAGGCACCTGAGATGCGTTTTTTGTGCTGACCCTGGGGCACCAGTCTCCGGGACTTTAGGTCTCTGGTTTTGCTGCTCATGAAACAATTTTCTGGCACTGACAACTGCTATGCTGCAGCAACAGCAAGATTGCACATGGGGTGGTCTAGGGAGATAAGCAAGGCCAGTTTTGAAGGAGAGAGAACATCAGTTGTAAAATAGATTTGATTAGGGCCAAAAAACCCCCCACAGCAACTTCATTGTAACTCTGGATATTCCCAGAGAACTTTACAAACATCCACTTTCCCTCCTGCAATGAGTTCCCCAGGTAATCAATCCCCTGCGAGCCACAGGGTTGGGTCCCGCATTCATGATTTTGCTGCCTCTCCCTTTCATCCAGCCAACCCTCACTCCTGACACGACAACCACAGAGCCCCAAACACAAATGGTCTTGCCTGAACTCTCTGATTTGAGCCACAAGACTGGGGCCAGCTGCCCCTTTGCTTCTCCCCACCCCAGGCTCCCAAGCCACTTTCACCCCCAGTGAAAATACTCCACCTCCTGGAGCCCACGCAGCCACTCCAGCCCCAGTTGGTCAAATCCAAGAAAAAGATTTGTTTAAGCTTTTTCCAGCATACATTCCACTGCAGACATTGCTTTTAATAAAGGCTGCACCACAGTCCTTTTCATAATGGCACGGAGCAATCTAGCAATATCCTCCCGCACTTAGAGAGTGAGTTAATGAAGGAATAGGTTAATTGAAATCGACTTCAGTGCGGAGCACAAGCAGTTGAGCTGAAACGTGGCATAAAATAGAAATGAAAAGAAAACCCAGCTTCTCAACCCAGCCTGTAGCTTTCTGGCCATACACGGAAAAGAATTATTATTTCTTCTTCGTCTTCTAATATGTTCAACAGTAAAACCACCAATAATATGAAAATAAATTACACCTGGGGCAACCTTATATTGCACTAACAGTCTGGCTCTGATTAGCCTTGCCTTTATCATGCATGCATCGTATTAGTCCGTTTCAAAGAATTCGTGGAGAAATTCATACTTCGACCTTAAAACAGAGAATAAAAACACAGCTGAATTTAATTATCCGCTGACCGCATGCACTGGGTTAGGTAATAAAATATAGAAGCAGTAAGATATGTAATGCTTTATTAAGCTATCTCAGATACAAGAGCATGCCTGGCAATTATGCCTGAAGGCTACTGAAGGCTACTCAGAATCTCTCACGGACCACCCAAAGAGAGAGCTAAACAGAACCTGGTCCTCACTGCACAGCAAAGACATCCATAAATAATACAGCTATATGCAGGCAAAGTGCCTCCTTGCTCCTATCTGCCTTTAAGTCCATATGTTTATCAAACACACATTGCCCTGGCATCAATGAATTCTTCTCAGCCTTGCTCAAGATGTGTTTTTTTAACGCTTTCCCGGTGCACTCTTAAGCCCGGCTTAGGCCCCAAGTTTATGAACGTTTAAATAAAACAGCTAAAAATTAAATAGAGCCCAGAAATGGCTGGATGAGAAAGGAAAAGCCATGCCTGCCTCCCTTCCTTGGTCCTAAAAGGAAACCTTGGATGCAGTTAAAATGGATGGGTGAGAAGGGAACCAGTTTGCAGAACCACTCCGCAGATAAATAAAATATTTAGGAGAGTTGAGAAGGCAAGGAGGGAGGAAAGACAGCAAATAGTATCTTAATTCCAAAATTAATGACTTTTAAAAGTCCAGCAAAAGGAACAGGCTGCAAATACTGATCTTCTCATATCCATGGGTTCAGGCAGTAGTTTTTTAATTACTCTAAACTAAAAGCAACCCTTTCTTTCTAGTTTATCCAACCTTACGCTGCCCACAACATGTAAACTTACCCTAATAAAACAGAACTATACAATGAACAAAGAAAAGTTGTGATAAACAGAGGGGGAAAAAGCCCATTGAAAGACACATTGCCAGAGAATTGTACCATAAACTGGATAACCCAAGTTTATAAAGAGATTCACATTTTCAGGCCCCCATCCAGGCAAGGGGCCCAGGTTCTGGGTTTCCAAGGGGAAAGACAGTTGCCTGTCCTCCTGCTGTTGCATCATTCTCACAACATGGAGTCACAGGGTGCCACCAAGAGCTTGTTTTCCCAAATCTCAGCAGAACCTTGAAGGCTGGAGACCAGGCAGCAGGATCAGCACAGAGGCAGGGAAGCCAAGGGCAAGGTGAAAAAGGGATGAGATTTGCAGAGACTGAGGCAGATTCTCTGGCAGGAGGGGAGCCTGAATCAAAACCTCATGTCCAAACCGTCCTGGTGACCACCCCTTTTTCTCTTCTTCCATTTCCCTTCTCAGTTGTTGTTGGCTTAGACTACAGACAATTTAGGGTAGGAACACTTTTGCGTGTGGCTGTGCCATCCCTGGAGACACCACACTTGGTTGGAGTCTGCAGGCTGTATATAAATATAATCACTGCCATAAGAATCAAATTAGAGAGGGATCCAATATTCACATCTAGCCCCTCTTACTCGTAACCAGCTGAACCCAACTTGCAGATCCCAGAAAATTTCCACCTCTGGCAATCTTCTCCCCTGTGCTTGCCATGTAGGTCCGCTCTACTCTTTTCCTGTGACAGGAAATCTGTTTCTCTGTGTACTTAGGTTTGGGGTTTAGGGTTTTTTTTTTTAATTTTTAATAGGAAAATGGATCCAAAGCAAAGACCAAAATTTGAATCAAATCTTCCCAGAAAAAAAAAATAACCAAAGAAAGAAAAACCAATCCCAAGATTGGGTCACTTTTTCCTTTTCCACATGCCCTGGCAGTTGTTCATTTGTTGCTCCTCTGCTTTTCAAGGTATGTGGCCAGGATCGTACACAGACTTTCTTAAACATATTGTGGTGTGAAAGGCTGCTCTGTAAGGATTTCTGGCCTCCACTCTCAATGCAAGATGAGTTGGAAATCTCCAAATAGAGCTAATTCTCAAAGACTTTCACAGCAATGTTGGAGGGGAAGTACAGAGCTCTGGAAAGTGGCCATACTCATATCTCCAGGAGCTCATGAACATTCATAGTAAAAGGGAACTGAGCAGCAGCTCCATCAAAGTGACACCTCTCTGGCTGGATCAGTATTTACAGGGATCACAGTTTGCCCTGCAGTGCCTGTTAGCAAAGTTCACTGATAAATCTCCCAGTCCCCATTTCCCACCACTGAGCCAAACAGAGAGGGACCACTCGAATACCTTGCCTGCAGATGACGGAGATGAGGATCCAGGGGTCTGCACCACGAAACTTCCCTGTTCACACCAGAGCTTGGGAGTTTCCTGGGGTGCTATATTTAACACAGGTTTCCTGAAATCTGTCCCTAGTGCTTCAGAGCAGGGGGTTTGGAGATAAAAACCAGAACTTTGTATGCCAGATCAGGAATTCTCGCAGACAACGTCTGCACTGAGCGCCCTCACAACAGGCAGCAGGGGAGCCCTGCTCGTTCACATTCTCTTTATAAACAGTTGTTTATTTTATTATCTTTATTTGAAACAGATTATGCAGCAGAAGACTTCTGGAAAAATCTTTTCCATCTGACTACTATTTTTGGCAACATACGGTACAGGATAGAAATGTGCTTGCTCGCCTTTGTTTATTTGTCTTTATCCTTAAGGCTCCAAACGGAGAGAAAGCTATATTGGAAGTAACTTCAGAGAAAGCCTGTGACTGTCAAGGTAAAGACAACTAAGGTGCATATCAAAAGTCTTTACGCAGGGCATCTGTAGACCACGCACACAAGACAGAATTAATCTTTCTTTGAGAATTCATTTTTGCCTCCATGCTAGGTCCTTTCTGAGCTTTCTGTAGGAAAAGAGCTCAGAAAACCCAACACAAAACCCAACAATCTCCGTGACCAGAGCTGAAGGAGTGGCTGCTTCTGCAAGGAGCAGAAAACTGATACTCTGATGGAAGCTAAAATGAAGGGTGACAAAGACATCTCAAGAACAGCTCCACTGTGATATTCCTACACTGCAAGAGACCACACTACTGAATTAAAAGCATTAACAACTTTTTCTAAAGAAATTATTCGAAACAGGTATAGAGAACAATATAAGATAATATTTAGCTGTAAGTACAGTTAAAAGCCCTGTTTCATCTCTGATGTAAGAAGTTGGTAAGCCACAAGGATGATAGGCACAGAAAATATACATTTCAAAAGAAGCTGGAAAAGTTTAAGAATGACATAATAAAATTGGTTATAATACCAAAATACAACTGTGCATTACTATGCATTTCTCTGCATGTGCAAAAAAAAAAAAAAAATTAAGGGTGGAGATTACTAAATTTGAATTGATCAATTATTTTCCTTAATGTCTCAAACACTGACAGTGGATTAGCTGCAGTTCACAGGTAATTTTCCCAGGCACATTCAATCTTTCCCTTTTGCACCTCCATTCAGCAAAAAAATTAAGAAAACACATAAGAAGAAATAATATTTTTTAAACAGAATTGGCAAAATACTGCTCAGATTAGAAACTTTGCTTTGAGAGAGGGAAAAGGACCGAATTTCTGTCAAAAACATTTATAGAAAGAAAACTCCAAAAACTTCAGGGTTTCCCTTCCCACGTACAACTGCTGAACCTGTCTCCATGATATAGAATTCCTTTATGGAACATGAACACATGCATCCGTAAGCCGTCAGCAAGGCTTCCACAAAACCTGCAGTGCCCGTAACGTCTCTATAAAATTTTCACTTAAACATTATTCATTGATCTGCTTGTAAACTTCCCAAACAGCACGTCGCCTAATTAATCATTTTTATACTAGATGCAATTGTGAGTTTAAGCTGCAGAATGGTTTGCTGTGGCTAATCACATCCATGCACTAAGCAAAGACAGAGCTGTTTGACAATTGAATATGAAGGTTTAATTATTCTATTCAGAAACAAAGTTTTCATTAGAGAATCCCAGAGCAGCTGGTTACGGTAATGATGTCCCTGGTGGAATTACAAACAGGATGAAAAGGGTTGGACAATGTTATTTGACTTACAGCATCGCGATGTTCATTTTGAAAGCCACGAAGAGTTGGACAAGATTCTTTAAGTTTTGTGTTGCTGGTGCCAAAACTCAGCTGGAGCGTGTTTTCACGACACTATCCACTTCCTATTGTTTTGCAAAATGCTTTTTCCACCTTCTGCAAAGGGCTCAGAAAACAATACACCTCAGAGTGAGGATTTTCTGCTAGGAGGAGCTACTGAGCTGAACACAAACTAGATTTCCTCTGGATCCCCGTTGTCTGTGACCACATGGAAATACAGCACACACAGCTTGGCTTTCCCACCTCCAAACTCTTTTAGGGAGCAGAGGAAATAGGAGAAGGTGCCAGTACCATTAACACTACCTAATATGGCACATGTTCCCCTCGGAGCAGCCCTACCCGTGTCATGCAAATGTGGATATTAAACTGCTCAAAGATGTGGGTGCCGGGGCACGAGGAAGTCCTCGGTGTAGGTTGGACCAGCTCCAACCCCACATCACATACTGCCCTAATGACTTTATGTCTCGTTGGGAGCAAGAGAAAGAGGAGGGGAACCAGACCCAGTGCGAGGGAAGAGCCCATTACACTTTGCTCTGTTCCTTTGCTCTGCCAGGAGGAAGCTGGGACAGGAAGGAAAGGGAACCAAACAAAGATCCCCAGTCAATTACGTTCAGATTGAGGACTCCCAGTGAGGCACCATGGCTTTCAGAGGAACCTTCCCAATGCCATCACAAGCACTCTTCCCTAGAATAAATTCAGTTCAGCTTGTCCCAGTCTCTCCTTTTACAGCAAAGGTGATAAGAAATGAAGGTTTTGATTTCTGTAATATGTGTCCATCCTTCCAGAGGATGGGGGGAGGAAGGAAGCTAGGGATTAGTGCAACAACATAAAATATCATGAGAGGTCCTTTTTTTTGCAGAAAAAGCCCTTTTCTCTGCATAGCACCCTCAAGTGTGCTAATGTCCAGAATTAGGTCCTAAAATATAACATCCTTATTGAATTCTCTCCTTCCTTGTTGCCCTCCTTTCAGGACTTCCCTAAATAATTCACATCCCAAATGTAAGCCCACCATGAGAAGAAAAAAAATTTTAAAAAAAGAAAGGGTTAAAAAAACCCTCATGAAGACATATATCCTGCTGAGCCACCAGAGAAGCTCCAGGAACATCAAAAACAGAACCAACTCCAGTGAGTTCTGATGTGGTTTCAATTTTGGATTCTGTCATTGGGAAAGTAATCAGGTCAATCAGAAATGTGGTGGAAACCCAGCTGAGAACATGAATTACTGCACATTCTAGACCACCCAAGACCAGAAAAGGAAAAAACCCCAGAATGGTATCTTCACTACAGCTTTTATCATTAGGGTTAAAATTATAGTTACAGTGAAACTAAGGAAACAATACAGATTTGTAAATGCTTCCCACTGAAATCTTCATTTATTTTTTAGCTTGTGTGTCCTACTGCTGTATAAAACTACTGAGAAAGTTCAGTTAGGGCTGAAGGCTGGGGGTCACATCCTCAACGGATGCAAATGTGGAACAGCTCCAGTGCTGGGAGGGTTCAGCCCTTTGTTGAATTAAATTCCAGCTAGAGACTGAATATTTTTTTTCTCCCTCAGTTTACAGAAAAGTCTATTTGGGGCATTTGTGTAAGTAAGTGGATGTGATTTCTTTTACAAGGATGTTTGGAAATGAGAAACTGAAGCACTGAAGAGGTCTCTCACAAGATTTGTTAGTGTCCCTTTTTTCCTCCTTAAGCAGCTGTGAAAATAGTCTAGCTGGAACAAACATGTGGATTAAAATGGAGATATTTCACAAGTGCAACCCTCTGTAGCCAGCTCCGCTCACCATTCCTTTGTCACAAGTCCCACTGAATTCCCAAGAGCATGACAGAGGAAAAGGGGGTGAGTGAAGGAGAAAATTCTTTCTAGGCAATATGAAAGGCTTGGGTAGGGCCTGCAAACACCCTCCACCACACACAGATTTGTGTTAACCTCACAAAACAACTGGCCCGCCCTTCAGGTGGGGTGAAACGGGAACAAGTCCTCTGTGCTGCAAAGGAGCCGTCTCTGAGACCGGCCCAGTGGAGGCTAAAAACGTCGCATAATATGGAATGTGAGATGCCTGAAATGCCAGAGGTAAGTCAAAACCTGTGTCCCAGGGAGCCAGATTTCAGGCATTAACATCAGCCACAAAAGTGTGAGACTGTCACTTTCAATTTGGCCTCCACAAAGAGAAGCCAAGGTATGCAATGCAGACAGCATGGTGCTACACGAGCCAGAACCCGAGTCCACACTTCATTCTCTTCAATTTAACCCAAAGAGAAACCAAAAATTTGTTTTAGTTTTTGGTGAGGGTGGTCAAGCTGAAACAGGATGACCCAAAAGATCTATCCCTGGAGATACTCGACACCCAGCTGGGCAATGTCCTGGGCATTGACTCCATCACAGTGGGGCTCTCCAACATCAGCTGTTACATGTGAAGGCTTTGCTTTGGTCCTGCCTCTAAAACAGGCTAAAGGGCTCCCTCCTCTTAAAGAAATGGAGAAGAAAATTCTCTGAGGGCAGAAAATGGCCAGCAAACTGCCTCCAGACTGCATGGACAAGTGAGGAAGTGCAAATCCTCTACTCCACAAAATTAGTAACACAGGACTTCAAACACTGCAGCCTCCAGCTAGATGCTGCCTTGCACAGCTCCAAGGACTAGAATACGTGGAAAATTTCTTTTTTCTTTTTTTGTCTATCTGTTTTTAGACAGGAGCGTGGGGAACTGAGTAGCAGGGTCATGCTCTCTTCATCCTGTGGTCTGCCTCAATCTAAACACTGGCCACAGTGGAGTCCAAAGCACGTTTTGCTGTGGTAATAAAAAGATTGTGGTCATTTCAAAAGCAATTAAGGCCTCATAATCGATTATGCTTTTACCACAGCCATCTTTGTCCTTGAAGCACACACCCAAATAGAGAGGAACTGATGGACATGTTCATATGCCCTGCATGCCACCCTAGAGGCATTTCTTTCTATTTCTGACTAGTCAGATTCCAAAAAATTTTCCAAAGCCAAAATGTTATAAAGTCAAAACCCTAAGAGGGGACTGCTTTTACTGTCTCATCACTGTCCCAGAAAATGAGGGAGAAGGCTGCAGTGGTTCCAGACATTTATAGCAGGGATGTTCTCATTAAGAGAGGATTATGGCCCTGTGGTCCAGACCAACCAATAAAGTTGGGGGTTGAATCTATGCGCAGGGCAAATTCCATTAAGGCACATTATCCTTCTTTCACATGGGTGGTATATGCAAGCGCCATCTCAGAGGGCAGCGTGGTGTCTTCACAGTCATTTCCAGGCAAATAGAATCACGTTCTGTCCATGCTTGGTGCTGAGACAGCAAATGTCATGAGAGATCATTTTTTCTGCAGAAAAAGCCATTTTCTCTGAGTAGCTCCCTCAAGTGTGCTAATGTCCAGAATTAGGTGCTCAAATATAACATCCTTATTGAATTGAGTGCACAAGACCTCCTTGTTCAGCCAGCTCTCTGACAAGGTCTATAAAGCACCAAGGGAAAAAAAAATTCCTATCACTTGCAGCCCTGTCCCTTGGCAGAGAGAGGATCCTTATATTTTCACACATGACACAACAGGTAGCAAACAGACCTACAGAGACACCTTGAAACCTCCTACCCCAGAGGCTAAGAGGCTTCTTGCTGAATAGGTAACATGAGCAATGAGAAGCTGATGAAGAGCTCCACTGGTTTCCCTGATGGTGTTTGAATCCATAATCCTCTGTATGAACCCTAATGAAAGTGGACAACAGATTATTTTTTGCCACTGCAGCAACCTCAACATATTGGAATGTTTGTATCATATCTCACCATTCTTTTTTCTTTTCCTTAAACTGAACAATCCATTTCCTCCAGGGTTGCTGTCGAAGGTCACTTCATGCAGCTGATTTCTCCTATTGTACCTTGACTTTGTCATCAGCGAAAATTCTCCTTCCAGATTGTGCTTTGCCAAACTCACGCCTTAAAGCTGGCCTCAGCAGCACTTCAGGCACAACTTCAAAATTAATAGGTATGTTCTCCTTCCACTATCCCAGGTGGTAAGGAAAGAATTATAGAGCAGCAATTCCAGAATAGAACCCTCAAGATCTCCCAGTCTGTAGTGTGAAAGCTTGACAATGAAATTATGATAATCAGTCCCTAAGAATTCTCTTGAGCTAGCCTTACAGTCATGTTAGAAAAGATTCACCTCAGCTCAGCTTCCCTAGCTCAGTTGCAAGGCAACAAAGTTCCTGTTTTCTTTCCAAACCTTTTGAAAATGATAGTCAATACAATAGTTTTAGCCTTAAATTACTATATATACATACATACATACATATATGTATCTAAATAAAATAATCAGAGAGGGAGCAGAAGTTTGCCAGCAGCCTAAGGCTTCCCTCTCTGACCAGATGTACCCAGTTCATTTCCAATAAAATTCCATGGAAGCCACTGGCATCCCACTGGGATGTGCTAGGCACATATTAACTTGCTAAAATAACACGAGAGATTTGCATGAGTTCTGCTGTAATCTATCACTTCTCACTTTTTTTTTTTTAATAGTCACTATGGTATCAAAGCAAAATACAACGATACGGAAACTCAGGGCCACAGGCCAGCTTGCTCCTGCTCAGCATCCTCAACCTGCTGTGCTGGATCCCCTTACACTCAGCTCACGTGGTTTTAAATTTGGCCTATAAAGACTGTAATCCTGACCTTCAGGACTTCTCCTCCGTGCCCTTTCCCAGATTTGGGGTCTCGCAGCCACAAGAATCCTACAGCCAGTGTGATGCATTGCCTGCATTCCCAGAGGCCCCAGACCAGCATCCAGGTGGATGCTTTGTGGAGCAGTGCTATAAAGTTCTTAATTTGAATAAACAATCACCAAAGCTTAAGAAAGTAAGTCATTAGCATAATGCCTGCTACAACCTTCAGCCTCCCTTTGGTTCCATTTTGTCAGGAAGCAGCTCCAGCAAAGAAGATACACACCATCCACAGTGAAAACAGACTGCTATGTTAGAAACAGAAGAGCTTGGAAACAAGCCTGACTCAAAAATCCAGGTCTAGACACCCCCAAAATTTTTGTGAACTCCCCTAAGAGACCCACATCCAAGCTGCATGGCTCAGAGGCCTTGCTTTTGACCCCTGCTCCCCCGTGACAAGCAGCAGCCACAAGCAAAACATCAGCCAAGTGCGAAGTGGAGCTGGCTGCCCTCATGAAGTGCCTCTGCCTAGGACTCTGCCATCTCCTCCCACTCATTCATGCCCTCCATACTGCAGCCTCATCATCCCAGACCTCTAATCACTTCATGCACACGCTGTCCATAAATTAGGAGACATCACAGTGTTATTTGGGGCACTGAACAAGATTACTGTGCAATTACACCAACGAGCCACCTTTATCTCCAGGCTTGAAATCGTGCCTTTAGTTAAAACACTTTAAATCAATAAAATTATACTGTAGCTGTAGACAGTACATACAGTTTTGCTTGCTGGAATGACCCCCATTATGTTCAACGGGAGATCTGTTTCTGCCTGATTCAAGCACAGCAAACAGACTTCAAGTAATGGCAAATGTCAAGTGGTTTTAGGAGGAAATAATTATAAATCATTCATGACACCCTGCTATATCCGAGCTGTTGGTTGGCTTCTTCCTCTTGATTAGTGCTAATTTGCATACAACTCAGACCGGTGCAGCAGTGACAGAGGCTCTTCCAGAGAAAAGCAGGTACCCTGAAACACAAAGGCAGATGGATGGACTATGATGGCAGAGACACATAAATCCTGAATAACAGAGAAAGCGCATAGGGAGTGATCTAACCATCTCTTCCTACTTAATAATCCTCAAAGAGACCCAGCAGGAAGCAGGATAAAGGGAAAACAGACAAACATTCTACTCCATGCGGTGCATAGGGGAACTGTGCAACTCCCTCTTGCTAGCAGCTGCACATATAGAAGGTTCCTAAGAGCTCCAAGTCCCTCTCCAGGGCCAAGGTGTGACAACCCACCTTTGAGGGCAGCCAGCGCAGACAGGGAGGGAGGGCCGAGCTTCTCTTTGTCCACAACAGCAGAGCAAATGGATACACACAGGTACTGTCCACAGCCTGGCCTGAAGGCACCACTGATTCAGCACTACTCGGTAGCACAAAGCAAGAAAATGGGCTCCTAAGTCTGGATGTGGTGGAAAAAGTGAGGACCAGCCTCAGGGAGGTTGTGACTGCCTGCAGAGCTGCCACAGTGATGGCAGGCAGAAGACCTGCTCCTCAGGATGTGGCCTGGAGCCGCAAAGCCACATGTATTCCATAGGACCAGGGCTGGAGTGAGGCAGAAAGGACATTTCCAAAGCAGAGCATGGGGAATCCAACCCCATCTTGAGTAACTTAAACTCTCTCTGTAGCTTTATTATGCTATCCCAGGAGACAGGAAATTTTCAAGCAGCTCTGAGTCAATGGGGATTGTCTGACACAGTGACAGAGCCCTGATTTAACAGGGTGCTAATTAACTTCATGCACTTCAAGTCTGGCAAATGCAGAGCATCCCTGTTGAACCAGGGCCTACACACAGCACTGAGATAGCTTAAGCCTGGAGAAGTAGGCTGGAAACATCTAACAAGAAGAGGATTTCCCATGATAAATCTGGTACTTCCTGCTTCTGGCTGTGCTGGGTTTACCACACAAATCGTCTTTCTCACAGTCCTTCGGCGCTGCTCATTTCATTCTCAGCTGGGCTCCAGACGCACAGAGGTGCAAGGAAAGGAAAATAATGAGACGAAGTTGGGATAGGCAAACATTGTGATGCTGGAGGCTGTTCAAGGCTCTCAGACACTTTGGTGGGTTTACAAACTGGGATAAGATTGTGAACCACTTCTTTTTTTCTAGTAATTTGAAATGCATGCTCTCCCTCGTGTGCCACCAAGGGTGGCTCAATTATTAAAGGCACAAACAACTTTTCTTTTTTTTTTCTGGGAGACTCAACTGTGCCCGGGAGAGTGAAGAAACCTGGACCACCTACCATAAGCTGAGTAGGCAGAATACTGCACGTAGTCCATACCCTGTGTTGCCTTCCCATGTTAGAACTTCCACTCCGGTGCCCATCTGCCATTGCAGCATCCCCATAATCACCCTGTGCCAGCATTCCTTGTTTTCCAAAACAGAGATGATCCTGGAGTTTTAACACTCCAGGAAGTTACAATCTGGAAGTGATCTGGATTTGCCCTAAAGCCTGGCATTTCACTTCAGGTCCCTTGTACAGAATGATCAGGGATCAAATTAGGCCTTTGATCCAAGACTGAGCTTCAGAGTGCCACTAGCTGAAATTCAGCTACTGCTTATCCTGCTGTCTGCTCCAGAAGATTTCTCTTTATCCTTTTATGTATCTGCATCCATAGGAATTTCATTCCTTAAACCTGCATCGAGTTTACTTTTAATGATTCCTTTTCTTTCTTTGTTTGTAATTCCTCCAGTGTTTTTCAAGAACAGTGATTGTCCTTTTGACATTAATTTTCTTCGTAAGCGCTGCCTCTCTGCTTTGCCCATGGTTCAGTCCTCTGAGCTCCTTAAACATAACCTCGTCTTTAAAACCTGACTTGTTGGTATCTTTGTCCAGCACCAAGACATCAGTGCTCATTGCAGCCGCGTACAGAAGCTCAGTGGTGGGAGGTCTTAAAGCAGCTATTTTGTTCCCTGCCTTTGGCACTGTATTAAGAACTTGGATTTCATCTGCTGTTCACCACCACCTTAAGGTCACTTTCAGACATATTGTGTTTCCAGGTCCCCCATCTCTAATAGCACAAGTTAAGATTGCTTTCCATTTTAATTTCCTTCCTTTTGATGGCTCCACCCCACTCTTAACGTGATTTGAACATGAGTTGCTTTTTTGGTTTTTAGACTTTCTCTGAACACCTCTGCTGACCAATTACTGATTAATTTAACCCACATTCACAATATACAACTCTGAAAGAGAGACTAAATACTTGGACATTCATTAGAAACAGGTAAGAGAATATATTTGCGTCCCCCTGACTGACGCTTATACCCTCACATCTGGCCACTAAGTGCCTCTATAAATCAAATGTGGCATAAAAGGATGAGGAAAACTGTAGGGCTGCAGCAGGCAAACACTGTCTCTGCTCCACTGAGAGTTTATCACAAAGGAGTCCTGACAGCCAAGGCAGCATCAGCTTTGTTGACTTTCTGCTCGTCCAAACATTTCCTTGCCTTTTCTGTGTCCCTGTCTCCACCTGCCTCCCTTCAGATGAGCCTTCTCTGCTGCTTCCCAAAGCTGCAGTGTCAGACACAACAGTTCTGATACATTCACTGCCTGCAGCACTGCTCTGAAGAACGTGAGGAAGCCAAACGTGGGCTGGACATCCTGTCACAACCACCCCACGAAATATTTCTGACCTCACCTGTGACCATGTGGCCTGAATGGAGCTCTAGCAGCTGTTTTGCCCAACACGATCAGACTGCAGAGCAGGCAGAAATAAGAGATTGACTCCTGACCTCAAGCACCACATTTTGCAGCCCCACGTTATGGCTGTAAATTTTTTACCCACATAGATAGCTATAAAGTTAAACTGGGTGCTTACCTCCCCTTCACCGTAAAATTTTCTGCTTGATGTATCTTATTTGAAAGAGCAAATCTCTTCACTAATATTCTTTTGATGGGTATTAACACATTTTATGACTGCATTCTGGATTTTCTACTAGTGTAACGCAGATCAGATCTGAACAATTGTACTTCCAGAGGCTTTTTTAAAAATCTGTACTCTGATTATTTCTTAAAGATGCACGTCATTGAAATAAAACAAAAAATGATTTTTCATTTTCAGCTTTAATTTACACAGGTTCAGACCAAGTCATATAAAATTTAAAATAAGCATAAAGATTTCTGTCTCAGCTTTTCTGCACACAAGTCTCTTGAAAAATCACTGGGTCAAAAATGAAAAACCTTAATAAGCTTTCTTCTTTTAATTTGTGGAAAGTCCATTTCTCCTTGACCATTCTGCTATTTTCTCCTGTTCATCTCCACCAAATTTAAGCATTTTGAGTTCTTCTCCAAGCAGCTGCACACTTCAATT
Source organism: Pomatostomus ruficeps (assembly GCA_013400735.1). Lineage (NCBI taxonomy): Eukaryota > Metazoa > Chordata > Aves > Passeriformes > Timaliidae > Pomatostomus > Pomatostomus ruficeps. Next base: position 76,617 of record VYZT01050760.1, on the reverse strand, counting down.
GGCTGTGCTTTTGAATATTTCCCTTTCTGGGTCCCTGTTGGCACCCAAGAGCCATCAATGGCCATACTTTTCCCATGGAGTCCTTCACCACTGCAGTGGAAGCTCAGAAGGAGAAGGATGGGCTTGGGGGTGAGCTGCCTGCCTGCCCAGGACTGCAGATCCTTGCAAATACAGCCCCTGAGCCTCACATTAAGTCAGCAAGGACAAACCCATGAGCAACTGAGAGCTCTTCGATGACAGCTGAGAATCTCTCTGCAGTCCCAGGAAGCCAGACAGCTAAATCAAGGCTATAAAATAAAGCCTAAAGCTGGCCTTAAGATAATAAAAACATAAAATAAAAATGAATTATATCCACTAATATAATAATATGAAGGTTTTATTGAAATAGTGACCTAAAGTTGTCAGAAACAGCAAGTGTGTTTTATTGCAGTACCACCAACCACAAAAGCACTTTTCCTTTCCACTTGCCCTGTCCTGGATCTGTGTTTTCCCAACAGCTGCCTCTGCATTGGGCCTGAACAGCCAGGACACAAGCCATGGAAAGCAGTTCCTTACACCTGTGCCTGTCCAGGGGCCTGTGACCAGCAGCATTCTCTGCAGCCTGACAAAGGCAAATCCAGAGCAGGACAGAAAATTTGTCACAGTCAGAAAAGTGTTTGCCAAATGTCACTCAAGTGGCCTGGGCAAAGAAGGAAGAGCAGCTGATTGCTCAGACCCCTCTGCAGTCCAAAATCCCAGGGTTCCAAAAATGGTCACGCAAGCAGGTTTGCAGTCCCCATGGAGTCTAAGCACAGCAGTGCCCAGCGATGGGGAGCCCTGGGAGAACTCACAGGCTGATTTACTGGGCATCATTTCGGGATCAAACTTGTGTGAGATCAATGTGACCCAGGCAAATTTATGGAGAGTTTGTTCCATCCCCCCACAGGAGCAAAGAGACAGGGAGAAGGAAACTTGCCCACTCCTACTAATTAACCACAGTGCAAACTTCATAAACGTGCTCCTGACCTCCGCCACAGCGCGCACACTTGAGTCATTCCAATAAAACAGGAAAAGACACTTTGCCACAACATTACTAAGTCCATATCCCATAAAACCATTCAGGGAAGAGGGGAGTAAAAAAAAAAAAGAAAGAAAAGCAAGAATAAAGCCAGCAATTATCTGTTATTAACCCAGTCCTCAGTGGTATCACATTGCTCCTAAAAATAATGACAGGGCAACAAAGCTTGTTTGTGTCTCCCATGTCCTTTGCAGGTTCCTCGTTATTCTAATGAGCTGCTGGAAAATGCACTTCAGTTACATCCCCATCGATTATTTCACTGATCACCCTGCTTTCATTTCCACCTGGCACCACAAGATGGTTTACAATTAACACTTTGATCCTTTCTTTTTCTTTCCTTTTCCTCTTAGTATTTTTTTTCCCCCCTCACCCAGGGACAAATGCATACACTCGCTTTGGGAGGAGCTGCGAGATCTGGTGGATGAGGCTGCCTCCATATTTTGTGCCAGACTGTGGGGCGACCAGGCTGGGCACGGCTGGCAGAGCCACCAGACATCCTGCCTTTGCTCGCGTGACTCCGCTCCCCTGCAGCTGGTGCCACAAAGAAACCAGAAACAGTTTAAGAATAGACCGGCGGATAATGCCTGCCATGTGGGCTCGGGAGCAAAACAGGGAAGGCATGGAGGAGGGCAGCAGCACAGCCATTGCACGAGCAAACACGCTGTGGCTTGGTGGGTTTTTTCTGTCTCAGTGACTCACTCCACTCATTGTAAGTCGCAGTCTGCCTTCTCTCATGTGGAGAGGAAAAAAAAAAAAAAGAAAAATCTTATTTGTTTCAACAAGCTCTCCTTGCCACCTTTTATTCCGCCCTTCAGAGTCATTATTCAAATTGTTTAAAGCTTCAAACAGCTGAGATGGAAGGATGCACAGCTGCCAACCTCTGCTTCTCCCCTTCCTTTTCTCCTCCTGCTGCATCTCTCAGGTCCCCTGGATGGGGAGGATCCAGACCCAGGATTGTCCTTGGTTTGGCTGGAAGTTTGGGCCATGGTGAGGTATCATAAACTCAATATTGCCTGTTTAAGGGACAGGAATGACTACAACTGCTGGGGAATGGAGCTGCATGTCACCCAGCACAGAGGGGACCAGCCACCACAGAGCAACAGAGGTACAGAGAGATGCACCTCACCCTCCAGCAGCTAAAGCCAAAGCAGGGAACTTACACCAAAGGTTTGTTATTACTCTCTGCTGAAATTTAGGCAACTAAATGTAATTTTTGTTCTTTCATCAACAAAAAGTATTTTCTCATGATTGAATTGCCTTCTCCTCCACAGAAGTACTATTTTACCCTTTTTTAATTTCAAAATCATTTGGAAAAAATACAAAAATAGCTACAAAAAGATTTTTTTTACACTGCAATCCTCCAAGTTTTAAGATAAACTGATTGGGGGGCAGGGGGGGTTATTGTTTCACTTTCAGCAAAATACAGAAAGCAGTTTATTTTTCTTAATTCGTTTTATCCACTGTAGAAAGGGTTTGAAAACAATTTTGCCATTACAATTTTTTATCAGAAAAGCAGATTTCCAGTTGTCTTGAATATTAGAACTCATCATAAAAATATTGAGAAAGGACATTTGTGCCAAAGTTAAGTCTTTCTCTTCAAACTTGATGATTTATAAGGAAATTTTACCAAACAGGGAGAAAAAATGAAAAGAAAACATTTCTGGAATGTCATTACTTGTTGGGGGTTTTTTTTACAGTTACAATATTTGTTATTTCAAATTACTATTGGATGTTATAAAAAAAACCCCCCATGAACATCAAGATGAAATGCTTTAGGTTGTCTAAAGAAAAGCTTAGAGAGCTTTCAAAGTTTAGTGTAATTGAAAAATCCACATTTGGCTCTTTGAGGCCAATTTGGGATTTCAAAATCTTGATTCCTTAACATTTTACTAGGAAAATGCTGATTATTAGAACACTCATGCTTGAGCATAACTTTGCTGCAGTTGTGTTTGAATGAGGGTATTTACAAGGGCAGACTCACGCACACGTTTGAGTGTTGACAGGATCAGGGCTTCTGGTAACTCGCTGACACTCAGTACAACCTATAATGCTGTACAATGCTCACTTTATGTACACCAGACTTTGACCTTATTCATCAAAATACCCTTCTGACTTTGTTCCAGGGGCTTTTATGTTCTCTGAAAACAATAAAAGTTCCCTTTTATGACATTACAGCTTTAATTTCAAAGTGTGATGAGTGAATGTGGTGTTGTTTTCTTTATTAAGGCACAATAAGCTCGTACGCCGCGGCTCAAATTATTTTTACTTGGGCTTAGCATAACCCTGGTACAACACCAAGCAGATTGGGGTGCAAAGTACAAACCCAGGGCACACACAGGCTCAAACCCCACCTCCCAAAATGGGCGATGACTTTGACCTCTCCAGCCACAACCCACGGAGAGTGATCCTTTCGCTACCGCAACTCCTCCGCACAGGGAGGCGACGGCCCTGCAGCACGTGGGGCTGTTCCACCAGCCCTCAGATGCCACAGCCACGTGAATGCAGGCAGCTCCCACTCAGTCTCCTTTCCAACAGGATATTCTAGAACTCCTGGATTCAATGAAGCCTTTAAAATACAACAGTCTTTAGTCTAGCAGCGCTGATATTGAAGTGTCTTTTGGAGGGGGTGACATTGATCCCTAAATTCCTGGTGAAAGAAAGAGCGAGAAAGAGCCTGGGTTACCATTAAACCCAATCTTGGCTTCTTTAATTTTAACCTAGATTTACTCACAGAGACTATTTATGTTTCTCCCTGAGAAAGATGCTAAAAAAAAATTGTCATTATGAAAAAACACACATGTAAGAAGCTGCACAGATGCTCTGGCTCAAATTTTAAACACAGCAACCTCCTCGGCACGAGTCTGAACAATGCTGAGTCAGTTCCAAGGTGAAAGCTGTGTTAGTAATGCCTTACTGGCACCGCTCTTGGACCCACCTTCCTCACAACCAGCAAAAAGGATGCTTCCGCCGGGATAATTTATACCAGTTTCCCTAAGGAAATCCCCTGTAACAGCTCAAGTGCTGTTTTGCCAGGATAAGCTATAACATTTATGCTGCAGTTGCCAACACACATATATATACATATATTTTAAAAATTTTATGAAAAGCCATTCCTCTCTGCAATGCCGTTCTACCAGAAATGATTCTTTGCACAGATTTGGCTGGGAATGCCAAGTGCAGATACAAAAGGCATTATTATATGAGGCTGGGGACTGGTTCCAAGCTCAGTCAAAGTAATTGAAAATAGGAAATGCTGAAAATCTAACTCATGTACACAATCCAGGAAAATGTTGCAAACACTGCAAGCCATTTCTTTGAATAAGGGAAGTAACCCAGTCCTGAACTAGGTCCTTAACTGGTGAGACTGGCATAGCTCCACCAAAGCAGAAATGCTTTACTGGTCTGCACACCACCCTAAATTTTCCCATTTTAGGGGTTTGTTTTGGAGTTTAGATAGAAGCTACCTGCTGTCTCTGGGAACTCCTGAAGTACATTTCAACTATTACCAAAAAAAAAAAAAAAAAAGCAATTCAAGGCTTCTAGAACCTCAAATATGACGAAATGAAACCAAAGACAGAGGTGTGACCCCAAAAAGGGCATCTTTTTCCACATGGAGGATGACCTTTAGTCCACCACAAGCAAAGAAAAAAATAGCAAGAGAAAGAATGAGGGGGAAAGATGGAAGAGAGCAGTCAAGCGGAGGAGACAGATGGTAGAGGAATTCAGAGGGAGAGAGGAAGTGGGGGAAAAAACCCAAAGGATGAAAAACCAAGGCAGATTAAGAAATAGGAATCAGAGGTGGAGGAGAGAGAAGGGGAGGGATGGGCAGTGATAAAGGGAACAGGGTTAAAATGAGCAAACACAGAAGGCATAAAGAGAAGGGTTGGGGTTAAAGGAGCAATTGCCCTCTGGCAAACATACTGCAGTGTAAATGGAAACACGTATGTCAACAAGGAGCGTCCCGAGATGGGCTGGAGAGGAAATAGCTTATGTGATGTGAGCTTCTGCTGGGAACCACCCCAGCCTTCTCCCCCACCAGCCTGAGTCACTCGTTTCTGCAGAGGCTGACACTCCTTGGTACTGCAAGGCACTGCCTTTGGGCTCCACAAAGCAGCCAGGACTGCACCTCCAGCCAGCACTGCTGCTGCTGGGGTTAAGCTCACAGCTCTCCACAGGTCCAGCTGCTACCCAGCTTCACTCAGGTCAAAGCGAGCTCCAGCATAGCTCCTCAAGGTGTAAAAACACATGACATTTTCACAGGTAGCTTTGCACACTCTTGTACCCAAAGAAGAGCTTCAGAAACAGCTGATAAGCACACACAAAGGTCTTCCAAGCACTTAAGGCTGAGCCAAGCACCTGAGCCAGTAACTTAAGAGCAGAATCCTTCATTTCGCTACTTGAATTGCACTGGTCAGGACCTGATGCCTCAGACACATTTTCTCCTGGAAGCTAAACTCACACAAACTATTTTTCCAATTCCACTCAGCTTTTAATGTGGTCCAACCATATAGTTACACCTTCAGACATTTCCCAGAACATTTCTGGTGATATTGCTCTTCCTTTTTTAGGAGAGAGCTCAGGGAAGATGAAAGCAAGACATCAGTAAGAACCATGAACATCTTCCACAGACAAGGGGGAAATCCTATGATAAAGGTAAGGAATCCAGCAGAAGAGCTATCTGCAGAGTTACCATCCCTGCTGCCCAAGCCTCTGTGCTGCTCCATAGGGGTTTCTACGCTTTCTGGGCACGCCTAGTTGTCATGCCATACATTAAGAAAGGTCTATACCACAAGTGTTGCCTATTACACCAAATCTCCTGACACACTGAGCATGCACAACAGGGCTCTGCGTCCTCGTGCCATTGCACCCAAACTGCCCAGGGCTTCCAAGGGACTCATAGGAGAAGAGAAGCGTCCTGTGCGAAGAAACTGTTTCTCTGCTAAGGATTCTCATTAGCCTCTTTGCCTAATGGGAATTGTGTGTACTGGCTTATGTGGCCAGTGGCACTGAGGGAAATGAAATTATATTCATGCTCAGATTCCCTTTTTTATGCCCAGCAGCACATAACACGTCTAGAGCACAGCACAACAAAAAGCGTGTCTGGGTCACTGCTTGCCTTGGTGATAGCAGGTTGCAGTGCAGCTACTCCTGCTGCCGGCTCACAGCAGCCCATGTGAACAGGAACTTCTATCCTGGTGTTAGTGTGGCCATAAACAGGGTATTGCACCACCTCAAACACCCAGCAGGACTGCTGAGGTAAAATATTGGTTACTTTGGCTACTACAAAGCTACTCTGAGCACCACCAAGGAACTGACAGCAGATCTTTTAGCTGGTAAACATTTACTGTGGAGAAGCTGACACGTGGGACCTTCCACAGTGCTAAACTCCTTACAAGACGTGTTGAATACACAGCACACTGTGTGTTGGAGGAGGCTGTTCAGCAGCCATTCGTCTTCCTTCACTTGTGCTGTTGTGACTTCCCCCTGAAATGTTAAGAAACACTTTTCAAATATCCTCCATCACCTTGTCAATACAGATCCCTTCACGTGTGACCAGGATCATTAACGTCTCTATACAAAGACCTTTTGTCTATTAAAAAAGAATCCTTTAAGTATACAGAGTCTAGATCTTTGCATGAAGTCACACTTGAAGACGACACAGAGATGAAGGGCTTCCTATAGCTATAAATTCAGAAGATAGATGAAAGTTCAATCACAGACGCTGAATCTTTTTGACATTCAAACATTTCCCCTCTGAAACACATGACAATCCTTCAAACAACCATATTGTTCTGTTTTTACAAGGACACCAATTAGCCTGTGTTGTTTAGATTGGTAATACTTGCAATGTATAAACTTTCTTAGCACATGGCAAGTGAAAACAAATAATCTCCATCAGATACGCATTTTCCATGTCAAAAGGATGAGGGAAATTTAAGTGGCATTTCTGTAACAGGCTGACTCTAGACTTTTTTCCCAGAATCTAGAGAAACATTCAAAGGCAGAAGCAGAAATTTACAGAAGGACCCAAAAATAATACTGCAGAGAGTACATTCCCCCAGTGAGTGGTGTCGCTGTAGCTATGACGGTCTGGAAATAGAGGAACGAGGTTTCTAAACAATAATCTTTGCCTGGATCAGCTGATACAGCTAAAGAAAACAAGCTTTGAGCACACAGAGTTTTCTAAATTCTGTTCACAGGAAGGGCGCCTTTCCTTGCACAGCCTTGATGCCAACTCTTGAACCTCTCCAATCACCACAGTTTCCAACAGTTTTCTCCTGCTTTTGTCTGTGCTACTAACTACCCAAGCACTTCTGAGAGGGCAGCCTAGAAGTTCAGGAGACCTGGATCCAATTCCCTTTTGTCACAAGCTGCTTGTAGGACTTTAGGAAAGCTACATGACATCTCTCCATCTCTACACTCATTTCCCATCACGGATAAAGGAGACTAAGAGCCCTCTCACCCTGGTGGATAAGGGGGAACTGAGAGGCAGCAGTGCAGAAACAGCAGATAAGCCACACCAGTGCAGGTTGGTTTTACCTCAGGAAAAGATCAGAATCACTGGATTTTTATGGCAATATATCAGAAAGTTCCATGAGAAGGGAGCTAAACAGCCACTGTATAACCAAGGAGTCTGATAGCCACAAGCAATCTACACAGGTCATTTTTACAAAGCCCATTTTCTGAGCACAAGATACTGGTCTCATTTCAGAAACTCGAAGTGTATTGTGCTACAGAAGAGTTCCAAAGACAGATGCAGAGAGCTGTTTGTTCAGCGTTCTTAATCCAAACAAACAGTTGCATACCCTTACCTTCAACACAAGTCTCTCATCTTAAGGCTCTGGCCAAGAAAAATATTTTCCTAGCTAGTTTGTTATGAAAATGTTTGAATAAAAGAAGCAACATCAATAACTTATGTAAAAACTTCAACCTCTAATCAGCTGAGCTTTAATAAGGTTTGAGATAACAGCACATGCATTTTGCCAAGAATATAAAATAATCATAAAATATTATAATTGATGCGCTGTTCTGGTTTATTGCATCTCACAAACTAGATAGTTGAATACATGGAAGAAAACATTTTGGACCTCACGTTAGCATATTGTAATAATTAATAGCCATTATTTGGATTTGGAGAATTTCAGTGAGAGGTTTTGTTTGTTGGGGTTTTGGCGGGGGAGGGGATTTATTATTTTTACAGCCTGTACAAATTTGGCAAAAGACTCAAATCTCTCTGAAATTAAATGAACTATTTATGACACAAAAGATTTGGCCCATTGAGTTCTGAAAACAGAAATGATAAAGCTTCAGTGCTGCTCAAATTAAATTCTCAAAATAGAGAGAAAGAAAAGGAAAAAGAAAAAAAAAAAAGGCCCCAAACTGCAAATAAACCCTTGACAATAAGTTACACCGAATTGTTTCCTTTTTGGAAGGTAGTGAGCTGCAAATAATTGCTAATAAAAGGTTCACTGTGTTTGGTGAATACAAATCTTTATTTAGTGGCTGCAGAGCAAGTCTTTTTCTTGCTCTCTTGACAGTTTAACTACACGCCAACAATATTTGCTTAAAGTCTTTGGCTCCATTAATCTCAAACCCTGCTACACAGATTGCCAAAGCTGATGACAAACCCCAGTTAGCATGGATCATCTACTTGCCCATGACAGTATTTTTCCCATGACATTAAAAGGATGTTTTTTTCCCCAAAGAGGGCACAAGTCTACTGAATCTCAAGAAGGTTTGAAAGGATAAGTCTATGGCTTAAGGTGACCAATAAAGATAGCTGGGGACTACGCAGAAACAAGGAGGAGGAAGAATACCCTTGCACTCTAATTGGCTTTTTTGTTTGCTCACAGTTGCTTCTAATATGGACAAATCTCCATAAGAAAACACAAAATTAGCACCTGTTAGGACAACTTAACCTTCAGGGAGAAAAGCAAACATCCTTGGGTTGTCAAGATTTTGAAACAAAGGCTACAAAGGAGGAGATTTTTTTTTCTGGATGGTTTTAACCCCTTCTTGCAATACAATGCAGCTCATTAACAGAGGTCCAGAACTGATTGTTAGTCATCCTCTCCTGAAATACGGTACATGAATCAGTGCCATAAAACGTGGGACTAATTAACAATGTCATTACACCCTGAGCATCAGATGGGGAAAGCATGTGCACGTTAAACATAGTAAGGGAAACTGAGGCATGGTAAGAAAAATAGTTGCTTATCCTCTGCCCCTCATGACTGACAGAATTAAGATGAAGCATTCACCAGTTGTCCCTGCTACGAGTCCTACAACTTAAAGACACCAGCTTGAAAGCACCACTCCTTTAAGTTGGATTTTCGGGGGTTTTTTTTAAGTTGCCCTCACTAAAATGGCTGGTGGGAAGCGAATGGGGCTGGTCCATCAATGTTCGGGCAGCCAGAGTTAGAAAATACGAGCAGAGGATTATGAAAGATGCCTTGTCCTTCAAAGTAACTCTGCCATTCAAATCCTTGTGCAGCCCAGGCAAGCTCCACTGAGAGGAGCTCACTGTCCTGCTCCCACCCCTTCAGCTGTCAGCCTGGTCTGAGAGGTCCCACTTACCAAGGATAGACACCCTTACATCCAGTGGGGATTTACATGTGCCTGTAACGGCTTCTGTTGTTCCTGAGCCAACAGCAGCCTTCCTCTGAGCTCTCTCAGACACCCATGGGATTTGTTCCATGGCTATATTCTCCTTGCAAGCCCTGTTAGGAAGAGGGATGCAGGCATTGCAATGCCCTTTCTCCACCCAGCCCTGCAACCACCTGGAAGCCGACTGTTGTCCCCTCCCCCTGCAGACAGGCTTCATGAAAAGGTGCAAGGCTGCTTTGTGCCCTCTCACTGCCGAGTAACACAGAGGTCAGCTGCCTCTCCAGGCAGGAATAGCATCCAGCAATGACTTCTCACTCTCTTCTTACTCGAGAAAAAAAACTTCTTAGAGCCAGAAAGTTTAAAGCAAACCCAGAAATTAAAAATCAGCTCTGTGTCATTTTTCCTGACTCATCAACAGGTGTTTTGGCCAAAACCACTGCTGTCTTAACCCAGTAACCGAGTCACCTGTCACAGAAGCCTGCTCCCACAGGCAGGTGCCAAAGTGCTGAATATGGAGGGAAATGTAAAAGGTCTAATGGAAAAGCTCAGAAGGAAAAAAAAAAACCTTAAAAAACACAGAAATACTTCCAAGTGAAACCCACGGTATTCAGTCACGGCTCTGGACAATGCAAGCAGGGTATGTATTAGGTATACCTGGCTAACAATAGCAGCACCTCCCTCACCCTGCCCTGGCTCATCCTTGCAGATAATGATTTGGTTAAGCTGAGGACTGCAGTGGAACTATTCATACAGAAAAGCATAAAGCCTGCACAGAACTCCGCAGGATGGTGACCTCAGGGAGTAAATTGAACTAAAGTGATTGTAAATGAGCTAACATCTTTCACTTAACACTGTCTCCCGTTACTCTCCAACAGAGGTACCAACCTTTCTCTCAGTGGAATCTTCCACTTCTCTGTCAAAACCACAAGCATCTCCCAATTTTTCTACACTTTAACCCCAGAGAGGTTCACACTGTAGCTAACAGCCTCCAAGAGGACTGTAATAAAAACTGAGTGAGTCTTTGTTCTGATTGCAGATTAAAGGGAACAATCTGCAGTACAAATGTAAAGTAGCTTTCCCATGTTTTCTTTCTTCCCCCCCTTTTTGAATAATCGGTATCTGCATGTGAAGGTTCAATGTCACCAAACATGAGGCTTGTGTACAAAAGCACAAGATCCTTGACTAAAGCACAGCATACTTAACAGCTCAAAAGCAATTGTTGTAAAACTTGATGGAATTGTGCCTGGCAATCATATTTTATTGTCATTTGTACAGGGAAGCTTCAGCATTTTTCTGGGCTTTTTTTTTTTTTCTTACCTTGGGGAAGTGGTGGATATTTGATGAAGAAACTCAATCTCAGGAGTTCATGGCCATATTTACTGTATTCTCCAGAACGTACATATTTTACATAAAATACAACCCCAGGTGTTCAGAAGAGAAACACTTTCCATTTATTCAGGTAAGAATATAGCCCAAGGTCATATAAAAGCCTGTGACTGAAGTTTGCACTGACTGGGGTGCAATAAATAAAGGTCCAGCGTTGACACAGCACTGAATATTTTTGTGCTCTGTTCGAGCTTTCCCTGCAGAGAGGGCTTTCCTACTCGCCTGGTACAGAGAAGGGTCAGTACCTGCTGCAGCACCACACACAAAACGTTCCTGTTTGGGGAACATTCTCCAGCAGCAACAACCATCAAGGAAACACCTCCACAGCCTGGGACACGTGCGCTGCCCTGCCTGAGGCATAAACAAGGGTGTAGGGGAAGCTGGCTGCAGCTCTGCAGGCCAATGGAAAAAGGAGTCCTAGGAAAGCAGAGTTTTGCTTTCCAGATGGAGTCGAGCACATCTGGGCACGCAGCACCTCTCAGCAGAGGGCTTTTTCCTGAGTCAGTGTGACACAAGTGACACCCTGGAAAGCTGCACTCATCCTCTTGCCTCTGCTGAATATGCTCAGGAGCATATGGCAATTTTAAATAGGGTTGTTGGGGTTTTTTCAGTGCTGAGATCCTGCTCTGGATACCAGCTGTTTATGCATGTCAGGGTTTAAAAACACTACTTCTGGCATTGGGAGCAAAACCACACTCATGTGTTTTGTTGCCTTAGGTGGAAGAACATATACACCCAGGTGAGCAGCTAAAGTAAACAATTGAAAATATCTGAAATTACATCACTAGAAAGCATTTCTATCTGCCAAGCAATGATTGCAAGCTGGGACTGCCACATCTCCAGGTTATCCTTTATACACTCCTTTTTTCTTTCTAGAAATGATGATGTGGACCCAACACCACATTAGAAATCTCAGAACATCCTGCATCCTGACAAGTGAATTTTACCTCTCCAGTACATATACCCTGAACAGTATGATCTGTATGCATATGTTCCACACACCATAAATCTTGCATAGCCAGTACCTGTCAGACATGCTTTACATGTGGGCATTTCCATAAGGGATTTTCTGTATGGAAGAAAACCTTAGTAATCACTAAGTAACAGCCACCCAGCTGGAAGGGCTCTGAAGACATCCAGTCCCTTTCTACATCACTGTCCCTCTCTTATATCCCTCCTTGCCCCCAAGGCCTCTCATGGTTCAATTAAAAATAAATACTGAGATATCCTAAATTTCTGTGGCTGTCCATGGGAATAGTGATCCCTCAAGTTCAGTACTACATTCAGGTTGCTCCCATCTCCCTTCATCCATGTGGTCTCTCCCAGAGTGGCAAATAACTCCCCAGCCTGGGGGGGCTCCAATGCAAAGCACAGGTGAGCATGTGCATATGGATACACACATATACACATTTTTATATATATATATGTGCACATGCATAAATATGTAAAAATCCCCAAGACTTTGGGGAGAAGGAGGAAGAGGGAAATCCCTCCTTTCATCTGCATCTAAATGGGAAGACCTGGTTTGCACTGGAAGTGAGATTTCAGAAACGTAAGGAATGAATGGCCTGCTTTGTCTCCACAGCTTTGATATATCAGTTCCTTCAGTGACAGACTTGTTAATCTTTCCAATGTTGCTTTTTCAAAAAAGACAAACACAGTGGATAAATGCGAAGGGCCAACCACATCCCCTCCCATAGGAAGTCTCACCACATGGGCAATTCTTCCAAGTAAAGAAAACAGCCCACTTTATTTACAGGGTAAATCATTTTGACTTATCTTGCAGGGGTTTGCTCATAGCAAACTGACAGTTTCCCCCTGTTGCACAGTAAATGGCTGACGGGGAAAATGTTTTCCTTCCCACCATGTAGAAACAACCAGCCAGAAGGGGAGGAGGGGTCGAGGACTTCATTTTTCTAATACTCCATTAATGTTCTCCTTGTTGACAATCACTGCAAAGGCCTGAACTCACCACTCCAGGCAGCTCGAGCAAGAAACCTGAATCTCTACAGGGATTTTGAGCTAAGTACATTGACTCAAGTTAGAACTTTTGGTCTTAAAGGGTAAGTTAACCATTAAAATGATTTTTAAATAAATACCATTACTGTAGGAAAAAGGAAAAAAAAAAAAACCCCAACCTAAATTTGCTGCTTTTTTCTTCTGTTTAAATCCTTGCTCAAAAAAAAAAAAAATTACATCTTTATTATCTAAAATGACAGGATAACAGGGGTACAAACTTTTTAAAAGGTGCAATATTCCCAAGTAGATTGTTAATTTCTTCTTCTTTCATATACAAATATATATATATATATATACTTTTTTTTTAATTATTATCCTCTGATCCATTAGTTTGGGGTTTTTTATATGTACAGCCTAAATACAAAACCAAATCTGGATATAATGCAAATTGCTATTTTCTCACAGATGAAAGTTTTCAGCTCCGGGATGTGACAAGGCCCAATCTTTCTTCTCTGGAAGTTGGTGTGATCTCAAGACATCACCTTGAAGAAGTCATCCCACTTCTCCAGCTCTGACCCAGGTTACAGCAGTTGCTACCCTGATGTTTTCAGTCCAGCCAACCCTACAAGCACGTTTTCCTTAGGCCACCTTACAAAGCCCGCCAAATTCAAACCACTCACTCCTTCCCTATTGGATGTTGCCGACAGCATCGCGGCACCATCTCATAAAACAAAACACCAGTGTTAAAAAGATGAAACCCTGTGGGGAGGTTTGGATTTCTTACAGTGTCAGGTGAGCACCAGGAGCGACTCCAAGGGCCGATAAAAGTGGAGCAGGAAGTGCATTTGCAGAAGGTCTGCTCATCACAAGAGGGACGGACAGGATGAGTTAGGCAGTTCAGAGCAATGCTCAGGTGGGTTTGCTCTGGGCTGGAAAGAGGAGAGCATTTCTCCCACCACACTTTCACAGGATTTGTAAATGATCCCACTCAGCTAAATTGGGATGAACTGCAAGTGCAAAAGTCAGCCTTGCCAATTTCAACCAGGATTGCAACAGGATGCAACCCTGTGCTGAAGTGTTTTCCACAACAGCAAGCTAAATAAACCATCCAGGGTGCCAGTCATCATTCAAATAACACGGAGAAATCCACCAAAACTGTTAAATGCACTACACACACACGCAAAGAGAGCAAGAGCGGCATTTTGCAACCTTAATACTGCAGGTTAAGAGGTATGCATGTTTCACATCCCCAATAATATCTTATTTAGGAGAGACATCAATCAAGGCTAGACCTCAGGCAAAATCCATGTAATTGCAATGATTTATACCTTTTGACACTCTGGCCTGCTGACACTGGGAAGACAACATGCATCGGAGTGTTCTGCAAATATCCACTAACACATTTCTCTGTGTTTTGGGGGTTAGAAATATGAAAACATATGTTCTGATTTATAAACTGCAGGTCAAACATGCAGGCGTTAATGGCTTTTTCCCTGAGATTTTCAGCTCCAGCCAGGCCCGTGTATGAGCAACCAATTAAAAAATAGAACATAGCACAGCCATAATGGTGTTCCCATCATCTCATAGTAACCAAATAGCACAGCAAAATTAGAAACACAGACCTTTCCACTAGGACTCAACCTCCAGGTAAGAAAACAACTTGTGATCCTGCACAAATCCAACAAATGCTTCTGCTTTGACCTTAAATGGTGTGATTTAAAGTAATAATAAATATTTTAAAGACCTTTCCAATTTAAATGGCTGACAGTTGAAAGTTTTCACTAGTACAGTTAGTTGAATGATTAAAAGTAACTATAAACCTGCTGGTACTAATGAACGCTGCACAAAAGTTCACGTTGCCTAATAGGTACATTTTTTTCCTTGATTTTTTTCCCCCCTTCTTTGTTCTAATATTCCCTTTGGGTCCCATCTGCACAGGTAAATTTATGATGTTGAGGATTATCCTGAAATATGGGCTCTATCTACAGTGGGCTAAAAGCCCAGGCAGGGAAACACAGGCTGATCACAAGATCTGGTACAGTCCAGCTGTCCCCATGCCCGATCACAAGCACTGTGACAGCCAAGGATAGGGGTGGTCAGGACTTTCTCATTCCTTATTCTGCCAGTCTACAAGCAAAAGGGTCACTGCATGAGCAGGTCAGACCAGGGCCAGGATTCATACTTTAAGTTTCATCTGTGGTCCCATAAAACACAGCAACAACCACTGTAGGTCCTTCTTAGCCACAGCCAAAAAGCAACAGTACCCAAGGGCAGCTCAATATCCCCCTTCACCAGGGAGAAGTAATTTTGGAGTTTTTCTCTAGAAGGTTTTTCTTCTCTGTCTAGAGAGTAAACCCAAGCTATTCCAACTGAGATGCCAAAGCAAAATGCCTACACTGGGAAAATTCAGGCTTTGGGGCCTGAGTCACAGCGTGTGACCCAAACTCCTTTGCCTGAACAATCATGACTTCTGCTTTTAACACATCCACACTCCAGGTGGGATCTCCAGTGCCCCTGGGGTTACACATCAGCCTGCAGCTGCTCCAGGACAGCACTGCCCCACAACTCAGCAGAAGAAACAGTGCTGGCAGAGGTGCAAAAGGACCACAGAAGCACGGCTGTGTTTTCTGGAAAGGGTAAATGGAGATTACCTTGTCCCATCTCCCCCCTGCAGCAGGATTATTGCCAGCACCAGAGCAGGTCTTGAAAGCCTCCAGGTGTGGGGATCCTACAGCCTTCCTGGTACCTGCTCAGCACTGCACCACTCCCTGAAGGAAGGGTGTTGCCTTAACACGCAGCATTATTAAGAAAAGACCAATGCATCCAGATGTGCAAAGCACAGACGAGAATTTGAAAATTAGCCCAGTTTTTCTTTGCAACAGGTGGCTCACATCATATAAGCACACACACAACTCTGGTACTTATTGGTGTTTTGGGTTTTTTTACAGCTGGTTGGTTTTTTGGTTTATACAGAAACACTATCCAAAGCTATCTGAAAAAAGTCCATACACCATTTTTCCTGTTTTAAAGACTATTTTCCCATCAGGTAACATAATTTATAATTAAACCAAAGATTTGTGAAGATGACAAGTCAGTATTTCCTTGAGACCACAGAATTGTTGAAAATTATTGTTTTAATAGGGATTCAAAGTGGTTTCGCATCATCATATCAATATATAAATCAGCTACAAATCTAAAAAAAAAATTGACTGGCTACATAATTCCCAGCAAGTCCAGCTTTTAGCAACAGCAACAGAAGACTGTCATTTTCAATCCCAGGAAAACATAATATATGTGGTAGAAGCTGCAACCAAAGAAAGCTAAAGAACATCCTTTAAAAACATTCCAAACATCGTTCTTTTTCATGCTATGAGAGATGATTTTTTTTCTATTTCTTTTTAGGCACTCTGCTATTTTGCTTATAACTCCTCAGGGACTAGTGACCTCATGAAGAAAAACAACCAGGACAGAATTAGCCTTTATTTATATATTAATAGTTTTACCTCCAGCAGTGGAAGATACAATTCTGAGTTAAAGAACATAATTTGTGAGTGTTTGGATAGCAGCACTCTTGCAAAGTTGTGGTAGCAGGAATTGCTGGGGAAGGCTGAACTGTGGTTGCCAACCTCTGCATTTATTAATGATTGGATTTGAAAATTAAGCATCTACTCCAAAGCTGACGAAAGCCAGGAAGATCCTTTGCATTCCCTGGATTTTATATCAAACCTTAAACATGGAGTCGAGTCATAGCACAGTGGGGGGCACTTGACAGGGAATGCAAGACCGTAAATCTCTTCCAACATAAGCTCTCTCAATAGCATTAGTAATGGGATGGTGCTGGGGGTTTCGGGGAGAAGCGGATGACAAAAGCTCCCCTCCCCAGCTCTGCCAGCCCCCCAGCCAGGGTCAGTTTAAAAGGTGAACGATCCTTGTCCTCACCCTGCCCAGTCGCTCTGCCTCCTGCCCTTCCCAAAACATCCTTGGTGGGGCTGTGAGCAGGAGCTCCCACCCCGAGGGCTGGCGAGGCAGTGAAAAATGATACGAACCGAATGGCAAAATCAATATTTGGTCAGGCTGAGGGGGGACTATCGATTCTTTTCTCATGATATCCATGTCTCCTGCACTTCCTGCTTCTCGGGGGCACTGGAAACCCAAGTCCCTCCTAGACCAAGGGTGGCCAGGCTTTGACTCTGTAACATCTGTACCTCACAAGAAGTTCACGTGTGGTCTCCCGGGCTGATGCTCGTCCACTTGAGTGGCAGCAGGGACATGCTGGCATGAGGGCTACTGGGTAAGCCAGGAGGAAGCAGGACAGCAGGAGATGCTGAGGGCAATGACACTGGGGCAGTGCAGGGGAGCACCACAGGAACATGCTGCCAGCTCCTACCTCTGCCCTCTCCCTCACAGCCATGTGGCTACATCAAGGTTTTAACCTCTAACTTTTCATTCAACCCCTCACATCTGTTTTCTCCAGGCTTTCTTGCTCTCTCCCTTTCTGTCCCAAAAGTCTTTTGTCCCAGACAGAGACAGCCCACGCAACTAGGAGATCCAGGAATGATTGCCAATCCTCATATCAAGGAACGAGGGCACAACCAAATCCCATGCCTGAAGACCCTCATCCTACATCTAGATTTCCACACACTATAGGAACCTAGGGATGAACAGCAGCATTAATCATGGGTAAATGCAAACACAGCCAAGACCTAAGGTTGTCCTCCTAAGAAAATTTCTCCCAGTTTTCCCACCACTGAGGGCTTCTCACAGGTAGCCACAGACAATACATCAGGATAGCCAACACGGGACAGTGGACCAAGAGGGAAATAAAGCAACACTGCTGTGTCACTAACCACACTCGAGTTAGCATCTCAAAAAATGGCAGTTCTTTTCCAGAAATATTACTATTTAAAGGTCCTTGTTCCTTTGAGAAAGCTGGGGTCTCCCTAAAAGTTACTTTATATTGAGAAGTTTGCCAAACCACACACTGTGCTGCTTGGTGTTTCCATTTGTTGAGTTGCAATGGTTTTGAATGACTCTGGAAAGCACCCAGGGATACAAGGATGAGAAGAGCCTGGGAAAGGTTTTCTTCTCTTTCATAAAAAATGTTTTGTAAACTCCCAGGTTTAAAAGCAATACTGCTCACAGCAGAGAGGCTACTGTTAGCCAAGGCTTAGAGAAACCTGCCAGGTGCCTTGAACTCCAGGGTGGAGAGTGACCAGTGAAGCTTAGACTTCTTTCCTGGGCAAGAGGCCATTTTCTCCGGAGCAAGAATGAGGTGGTGAAAAAACTCTCCATGGATACCTGTCCAACATCCATAAACTCAGCCCACGCTGCTCAACAGCCGTGCAGACACCGCAACAGCCAAACACCACAGCACAAGCTGTCTGCTCCAGGGAGCACAGAGGAGGGATCCTCACACCACCAAGTTCACCCAGAGTTTGGTCCCACAAGAAAGCCAGGCCTCCTCAGTCATCTGCCCATCACACATGCAGAGTCCTACTCTGGCTTGAATGGGGAACATGGAATCCAGCTCTTCCACACAATCCAGATACAGGAGGAAGCAGCCTGGCTGGAGCTGGCCTTTGCCTCACACAGTCTCCAAAGGCATTCCCAGGTTTTGTGGAGTTCTGGCCTCTCTCACTGTTCTGCTCTCAGCCAGAAGGGCCTGATGGAGGTAGAAAAAATCTGAACTCAGTCCTGCTAAGGCACAAGAGAAAAGTCAGGGAAAGCCAAGGATATCACCTCGGTCAAAACTGTACATTAAGGGAAACACAAGCCCAGCAACAAGAGACTCAAACAGGAAACGCTCGACCACGTTGAAACCAGGGTTAGGCACATTGCTGGGAGCACCAGGTGGTGGCACTCAGTTGCTGCAGTGCCAGGGACAACAGACAGACACAGCTCTGCCTCCCAAAGACTTCTCCCAGATGAAACCAGATCAGCAGGCACCTGAAGGAGGGCAGCTCCCAACACCGCTCACAGGAACACAAACAAACCATGGCTGCGAATGTCCTTTGCGGGTTGCATCTGGCAAAAATTGCCTTGCAAGGGCTTGGGAGAGTCCATAGAGAAAGCACTCAGCCCTCAAAAAGACAAATATACAACAGAGCTGGCTAGGTGGTGGCTGCCCTTGCTAAACTTCATGGAAAAACACAACTTGTGCAAACTGAATTCCCTCGCTAACCTCTTCCCCTTGTTGAAATATTAAACAAAAATAACTTCTCTTTTTATCTTTGAGCCAGCGGGACAAATTCATCATTAAAGGAACTTCACTGAAGTCAACAGGGATATATCGGAGATGAAGAAATGAATTTGACCTATTGCTTTTCGTGTCCTTGTGTTCTAACTAATAACTAAATTGCACAGACTCCTAATCAACGGGATCAGAGAACCTGGCCAAAGCAGTTTGCTTTCTTCCCCCCAGCAGTGCTATCTGTGCTTTTATATTGCTTTCTCTGTGAGTAACTTTTGAAAACAGGTATTTTCAGCCAGTTTAATCACATAATTCTTTTTCATGGGTATACTGTCAAAATCGTTAAGGTTTCATAGAATATTTCCTCCTAATGCAGAAAATAAGCAAACAAGAAATTTTCTATTTAAAATTTTAGTAATTGCCACTAAAAAAATATTTTTTGGGTGTATCAAGCACACACATTTGTTAAAATTACTCCAGCCACAGGATGCCTAGTCTGATCCAAGGATCTCCCTGGAAGATGCATGGAATGAAGCAAAACAAAGCTGTGGCTACACAAGGAGATCCAAAACTCCGTGTCTCGGCACACTGACAATTCTTTCCGCGGAGCTGGGGCATGCAATTCCTGCCAGGCAGAATATGAGGGATTCAGAGAAAGGAAGAGTTGCCGGCAGAGGAGCAGGAAGATGATGAAATATAGAAGCTACCAAAGCCTGTGTTAGGCAGAAGATGCATTTTGTGTCTCGTGTTATATTGGCTGCCAGTCGATTACAGTGCAGCCTGTATAAACACGTCATGCGTGCTCTGACAGGGAGCCGGGGTGAAGCAGGGTGTCAGGGTAAAACAGAGGATAATAAAATCACTTTAGATTTATTTCTCTAAATTGGAAACTTCATGCTTACACCTGACTAAATCATCAGCCTGAAACTCTAGCTTGACTCCCACAGAAAAAGTATGAAACCTTATCCCATCTTTGTTTAACAAAGGCCAATCAAGCTCGCCTAATGAATTCTGCAGATGGAGGCAACAGGACGTGTTTGGCCATTTCAATTCTGCGGGTCTTCCTCAGACCTGTCTCCAACGTACCCATCTTACCCTTGGAGCAGCTGAAGAGCTCTCAGCATCTCAAAGCCAGGCTGCCCCACTGCAGCCCCCAGGCAGAGCAGACCAAGGAGTGTTACTGGGCATCAGCCATGGCATTTATAAATCCTGACAAATACTAAGGAGAGTGTCACAGGTGGCTGGTGGCAGGAGGATGGCAGCGCTCCCCCTGCTCCTGCCCAGCTTGGCAGGAGCAGGGCACCAGCACCTCCACCTCCATCCCACCACCAGTGAATCCTCTGGCTCACAAAGTGCAAAAGGACCCTTTTTTTAAAAAAAAAAAAAAAAGTCTAGCATAAGGAGCTGGTTAAAAAACAATAAATCAGTGGTGAAATGTGGATAACAACCTTCTCTGTAAAATCAACATGGATTGTGTTCCTGCAGAGAGCTGTCTGACAGGCCGGTTGAAGCTTGACTGCTTGCAGCCAGACTTTTTTTTTTTTTAATTTTTTTTTTTATTTTACAAGCTGGAGGAGTATCTTGGATCAGGGGGAGGCAAGGAGGTCTCTTCCTTTTGTATATGGTTCTGCTGTGTTAGAAAATCAATAAGCAAGGTCCTGACCTCAGCATAACTTCAGACGTCACTCATGACTCCTTTGAATCTCTTCCCCCACAAAAACCCAATTTTCTTTTTAATCATGCACACAAGAGGGAGTGCTGGCAGGGAGGGGATATCTTGCCTTAAGATGTGGGCAAAACCCGTTTGCACCCATCTTTCCTGACAGGTAGAAATCAAATTAGAAGAGGAACGCACCCGGGGAGGGCAAGGGGAGCGGGGTTAGCTGAGGTAGAGCACAGCCCAGCAGGAAATGCCGAAAAAGAAACCATATGGAGCGTGGAGGTGCTATGGATTAATATGAGAATTCCCACTTGTTTGGGTTTTTTTCAGAGGGAAGGGAATAAAAACTAAATGCACATTATTTTTCTCCCTTCTTGTTTTAGCACTGGGCTATTTTCTGTTAAATCTCCTTTTTAAAAGATAAAACAAAACAAAACAAGATTTGCCACACGTTTTCCCTCCAGCCGAGTCCTCAGGCTGGCTAAATTGGGTGATTAAAATATAGGAAGGCCTCCAGATTCCCCTCAGGACTGTTTTTAATATCTGTAAAACTGCCACTTTGTCTTGCCAAGGTAAACACCATCGCATGCAGTTCAAAGGTGAGCAAGCCTAAATGTTTCCCTTCGCCTGAAAGGAATCTGCCTTGGGACCCCGCGGGCCATGCCGGAGGGGGACGCGGCCGGGCCCGGACCACGGTGTGGTGGCTGGAGAGGCATCTGTGTACACAACGCTAACTTCTCCCACACAAATACTAAAAATTTCTCATTAAAAATTATTGCTGTGTCAACATGTGAGGCCGCTCAGCCCCCAAATCTGGAAAAGACGTTCTGTTTTTTCTTGCCTTTGCTGGGAAAGAGGCGGCAGCAGTGGCAAGGGAGGGGGGAGAGAGATGGGATGTGAGACCAGAGTCATCTGCTGCTGACTTTGGATCTCTTCTTTCTCCCTTGTCACTCAAGTTGGGATTTCCAACTGTTCCACTTCATCTATTTTAGTTACTTGCTACCCAGGTTTTTTTCCCCCCCTCTCCTCATTCGCTCCCTATCGCAGAGCTTTATATTTCCCTCACATGGCTGGGCTGGCTGCTTGGTGTTACTTTAAATGGAAATGCAATTTTAAGCAATCTCTTTTGTCGTGGCGGCTGCAGTGCCTTCGGAGCAAA
This sequence comes from Pomatostomus ruficeps, assembly GCA_013400735.1. Classification (NCBI taxonomy): domain Eukaryota; kingdom Metazoa; phylum Chordata; class Aves; order Passeriformes; family Timaliidae; genus Pomatostomus; species Pomatostomus ruficeps. The sequence continues at coordinate 54,599 of VYZT01050760.1, read as the reverse complement.
AGGTTTGCTGTTATCTAGACCTATCTACACAGATGCAGCCGTAAATCTGAACGTGCTCTACCCATGCACGATCCCTTTCATGGGTGGCCAGGAATTCATAGCAAAACAGCACAAGGACCAAATATTTGATCCAATGAGACAAAATTCCCAAAGCCCCATCAATTCAAACGCTTAATTCTGCCCTACGACATCAGGCATTTTGCCCCAACACACCAAAATAAAAATTTTAAAATATGCTCTGTTATCAAGAGAGGTGAAGGAATGAAAATATGGAATGGGGTGGAGAAGGGAGGGCAGGGAGCCAGTTGTGTACTGGAGAACCACGCAGCCGCCTCTGCAAGGCGTCCATCTGCAGGGAGGGCTGGTGGTGGGCGGGTGGCCAGCACACCCCAGCCCTCCCAGGCCTCCCGAATCCCTGCTCTCCAGCGCCATGGCACGATGCATGGGTGTTTGCACCGAGACGACATGAAATACAGCGAGGCGTAATTAACCTGATGTAATGCTATATATCAATAAGTTAAAAAACCAACAACTTGCTTTGAGGTCAGGCACCCACACACACAACTCAAACAGTGGAGACCTAATCCAAATTTATTGGAGTTTGTAACAGCTGGACTTATGCCTCTAATACCTTTTAAGTGCCTCTTTTAACAGTGAGCCGAGTGTGTCTTTCATTAAGGTGGAGTTCAAAGTATGTTAAGTTCATAAGCATGAAAATAGCCATTTAGTTCTCTCAGAGATTAATTCTGCCTTCAGTTTGCTCTCACTGAACCCCATTAATGTCTGGGATTTGGTGTTTAGTGTGCCATTTGCATAATCTCTGTTTATTAGAGGGCCTCGATAATGTGCAAGTATTAAAATATTTCTTTCCCAAAATACAGTGGTATTAATCTTTGAATCCTCCTAGTGTCCTTAATTTGCCATCAAATCCCACAACAGAAACAAATGTGCTTTCTAATCAGCAATCTTTTCTCGCTTATAGGCCCTGATCCAACAAGCTTTTAAGCAAACAATTTACTTTAAGCAATGAGTAGTCGTACTGAAACCAATGGAACAGCTCGTGTGCTGTGATGGATTGGGGCCATAGAAAATTGCCTTGATGAAAATGTCAATGCTCCCAAGAGCTGGGGAAAATATATTTTTATTATAAACACACAGAGGAACTGTTTTGATCTGAACATTATGGGGAACAAGCTTTGAACCGATGCTTTTCCACGGTCAGACCTAAACAGAAACTGAATACCACCAGGTTGGATGACAGTTTAAAAAGGCAGCCCAGAGCCAGATTGATGTTTGTATATAATGAAATTCAGTATTGATGTGATATGGACACTGTCCAGCCTCTACGACTTGTTAGGGTGATGCACAGAGAATGTGGAGAAGATAAAAATCAAAGGAGCCCAAGGAAAATAAGTCTCAACACTAAGAGGAAACATTATTTTGAGAAGCTATTTTGCTCAAATGTTTTGAAGATAATCCACAGCCAAATGTAAAACACACAAGTGACGATAATGTCTAAGCACCATGCACAAGATATCCATCATGCTTCACTTTAAGTCAGAAAACCAAAGCTGGGCCATTCCCCAGACACACGCTGAGAACTGGAGATGGGTTCAGAGAGCCTTCAAGCCACCACTTTGTCACCATACCAATATGTGCACGTGGGCACCATGTGTCCAGGTGGTTTCAGGCAGCCTTCTCTGTCTCCCTCACCTGCAGGGGATTTTGGATAACACCACTCCATAGCCAGGTACCAACAAGATACAGGAACAGATGTCACATGGCAGCACAAGGGACTGCCAGAGAAGAAGCCATAACAGACAGCAGCTAAACCCCAGAGACCAGCACAGAGCTAATCCTCAATCCCTGCTGCAGCAGGCCGGGAATCACCCCTGCTCTTTTATGAATATCATATGTTCATCTGTTTGCTGGATTGCCATTGTGTTGCCTGCTCTATGATCACCAGGGCTTGCTCCCACCAGGAACCAACTGCACACGGGTCAGGGGGTTGATGGCAGCCCCAGCTGTCCCTGTTCACCAGCACCTAATGGACAACACAGGTGTCCTCCACCCTGGAGGTTCACCTTGCACCACACTCAGCTTGGCAGGAGGCGGAGAGGGCAGGAATCAAGCCAGAAGTAGGAAACTGCATTTTCCCAAAAGCATAAGGGAGTCAGGGAGGAGCATTTCTGGGAAGGAAAGAGAGAGCCCTGGATCAGACACAGCAGGGATCTGCATAAACCAGCCATAAATGGCTTAAGGTAGCCCAGCTTTCCTGCCTTTTTTTTTTTTTTTTTTGATCCTCTTACCTGCAAATTCAGAAAAGAACATTTGCACTGACACAGCTTCTGATGTTTTCCATGCAAAGAGAGGACAAGCCACAGGACACTGGGGTACAAAATTAACCAGTTTCTCACAGTACTTCAAGAAAATGGTCACTGCTGAAGAAATCAGGAAAATGGACATCAGCAGCAGAAGCCTTTACTAGTGCATTGTAGAGACCAAAAACCCTTTCAGAGCTGAGTTAAAATAATAAAAAATAAAGAGGACAAGACAAATCCAATGCCAGGCCCATCACTGACTCCACCCCACCATACTGCTAAACTTCCAGCATAGAGGAAGTGTCAGGAAAAGAATCACTTTCATCTCATTTTTCCCAACTTCAGCAAGCAGACCCACACACAGCACTGGGCTGGACACATCATGGACTGACCCAGCACAGTGTGTGGTGTATTTACACCTGGGAGGGCAGCAGTCCCTGGTAAGGAGGTCACAGGATGGGAGGCATAGTACCACCATTGCAGCAGAGAAAGAGGGAAGGAGGATTAAGCTGATAAAAGTAGAGGTGAGGCAGAAGAGGGAGCTACGTCCCATCAGCACCTCCACACTGGATGTCTTCGAATGTGGGAAATTGCTGGACAAAGAAGAATCAGGCAAAGAGCCAGCAAGGAGCAGGCTATTCACCAGCTTCATCTGCAACAAAGCCACATCCTGCCTGCAAATCTTGCAAATCAATTATGCCCACAGGTTGTTGGGTTGCAAAGGCGGAGAAGAGGGAGTTTGTTTTGCTTTTCTTAGTAAACCACAAGACCATTTCCTAGCACATTATCCCAAGAATGACAGGCAGGGCCAGGGCTGCCAGGTGCCCGGGAAGAGGCTGCCAAGTCCCAAGGATCACCATTGCTAATTGGCTCCTCTGAAATGAGCGTGACAGAGAGCCACATTTTCTCACCCACAGGTTTCGGGGTTATATTTAACTGGCAGAGGCAGAATTAAATGTCAGCTTGGCTGGAAGGAGAAAAAACAAAACAAAACAAACAACAACAAACAAAGTGAGAACTTGTCATTAAGCCGGAGGGGAGTCAGTGCTAAGTGCACTGCGGATGGTGCCCACACACAGCCTGGCAGGCATGGCACAGGCAAGAAGGAACCAAGGGATTTATCCCTTTAAAAGCACAGTTTAAATTCAGGTTGCCTATTTTGATTTGTAAGCAGCACAGGGGTGAGGGAGAAGGGACACATTTTCCCCCTCTGACTTCTCTGCTGTGTCCTCCCACCTCTCAGTTTGATTGCAGCCACAGATTTCCACATCCAGCAACACTGATGGCAGAAACTTCCAGCAAAAAGAGGATGGGGTGATGAAAAGACCCAGACTCCTCAAACACATCTGGAGCCACTGGGGGAAGTTCAGCTCAGCTGGAGCACAGGTCCCTTTGCGGGTGGTGAAAGAGGGTGGAGGAGGAAGGGGAGGGAGCAATGCCTCTCCCGCACACAGCACCTGCTCCAAAACAGCCGGCAGGGCTGCTCACAGCAACACACACGTCACGGGTATGGGAAGGGCAGCTCCGGGCCTCCACTCTCTTGCTCCCTAAACCACGGGTTCAGGCTTCCTTGGGTCATGGTACCAGTCAGAGCAAAACCAAGACTCCATCCCCATAACCTGCAGTTTTCACCCCTTGCCTGCTTCTTGTCTGCCAGTGTAGAAACAGCCCTTGCCACAATTCTCAACAGCACCCAACCCCTTCCCCTTCGGGGAAGGGCAGTGCAGTGCTGGCACATCTCAGGCTTCAAAGTCACTATTGGGCTGTTTGAGAACTCAGGGCCCCACTCAGATACAGCAAAGGGGATATTTGTCCTCTGCCAAGTAGGATAATGCAGGATGAGCAAATAGACAAGGCACATCCCAGGCCTGCTTTGGTTGTTCCTCACTTGCTTTGGGCTCAGGAATGAGGACTGACTATATTACCATGGTCATCCTGGTCACCCTACAAGCCCTTCTCAGGTCAGGCTTATGAAGGCAAGACCAAGACCAACAAAAATGAGGCACAGACCTTGCTGATCATACTGCACAACACAAACTTGATCCCACTCCAAAGGCAGCAGACAGCATCAGCTGTGCACCCTATCCAATGTCACAGACTGGGAGTAATGAGGGCAGATCTCAAAATGTGGGAGATCAGCTGTTTCATGTGCATTAACCACTAAGAAAATTTAAATAGGTGTACAGCTATAGCCCTAATTTTACATTACAAGATCTCTTCTTTTCTTTCCTCCGCCATAACCTATTCTTTAATCCAGGAGACCTCTTCCTCCTCCCATTCCCCAAACAAGAGAAAATGTCAAATTCTAGGAAAAGAGAGCTATAAAAATGGAAAGCATCCTTTCAAAACACAATGTTTCATTTTCCAGTCAGAAGTGAAGTATCCTGGACCAAGCTGAGTTAAAAATCATGTTTTTCCAAGTCAAAATGGTCATTGCAAATGAGATAATTGTTTTGAAGCTGTTTAACTTTGTGAAGAGGATGACAGAGTTAAATATTTTGACACTATTACATCAAAACTTCTTATTCACTGGAAACAGGTTATTTTGACTTTTTAATCTTAACCAGGAACCAAAAATTTCAAAAACCCAACAAAATGTTGACACATCCAAATTTCCTCCAGGCTGGCAGGGCTATTTTCTAACCACCCCTTCTTAAATGAAGACGGAAATATTAAGCTTCAGCTCATATTTCTCCAATCTTGTTTTCTTTAGCTCCCATCTTTAAAAACTGGAGACCATAAATAGCCTGGGTTTTTTCCTCCAGACTGCAACACAGACTTTTAAACCAAACACTTGCAATCATCACAGCTGTAATAAGTACAACGTTTCTTCAAAGGGATTACATTGGACTGTGGTTTTCAGTATTGCCTCGTTGTCTGTTGTGAAATCTCCTCATCATAAATTAATTTGATTCTATTATCTTTCTGATACAATCTGCTTTCTGACAGATCAGTTTTAATCTTGGTTGATTCCTGTTTCTTATTGACAGCTCGGAGCACTGTTGAAGAGATGCAAGTTATTAATGTTGACAGGGTTTGTAATGGAATATCTTTTATCCAGCAATGTATCCTTTGTAATGTTTTTATTCCCCCTTCTCTGGCTACTTCAAGAGGCTAAACAGAAAAATCAAACAAGCCATACAGCTTGACTTTCCTGGAACCCCTTCTAGTTCTTCTGGAACTTCTTTCTACTTCCACTGAGGATGTTATGGTATAAGGTGTTATTCATATTGGACAAAACTACTAAAACAATAACATACTGAAGGTTAAGCACAGTGCAATCCAGTTGGAAATCCAAACTGGATCAAACAACTTAAAAGAATTTCATATTTTTACAAAATTATGTAAGTCTACAATGCCAACCAGCAGGAGAAACAAGGAGGAAAATTAGCAAGACTGCTGATGCACTATCCAAGCTTGAGATAACACCTCCCCATGCACCACCAAATAGGACAGAAATGAAACACAGAGATTTGACCCATTGTGACAGAGGCTGGCTCATTGGAAATCAGGTTTCTATCTGCCTTCTGTAGTCCTGATCCCTGGGACAAAGTAAGGAACACGAACCTCCTCTAACCTGCTTTACCAGCTGTCCTCAAAACACCCTTCCATTTCACACATGATTCATTTAGCCTTAAATGCCTATTAAATATTTTCTTGAAAACATTGTAACTGTGCAAGGGAACACAAGAGAAGAATTAAACTGTCACACCTGTCCCTTTGCACCTTCTCTGCTGGAGCAAATAAATTCCACGCACCAAAACTTCAGCAGCAGCAACTGCAGCTATACCAGGGACAGCAGACAAAACACCTCTAAATCGGTGTAATTCTCTATTCAGGTTCCCCTGCAGAAGTGTTTTACAGCCACCCGGGGTTCACACTGCACAAGATACCAGGATTTACGACTGGGATTTAAGCAAGTCTGTAACTCCTAATGAGCGGGGAAGGGCTTTGTGTGCAGGGAGCATGACCCCCTGCAGCCTCCTCTCGGCTTCTTATCTCTCTTTTCCAAGTGTATTGTGCTGATGCTGCCACAGGCAGCAGAGGGACCGGGTGTTTAGGACTGGCCCAAACAGTCCCAGGATAGAGCAGGAATTATTCTTGCATGGGGGTGGGGGGAGCCTTGACAGTCCCAATTTCCACCCTGAGCTTGATATTGTCCCATTGCTCTCGTAGGAGCTGCACCATTGGGAATGCATCTCCCAGCAGCAGCGCAGGAGAGAGTCTCACCTCCTGCCTCACTCAGAGGAATTCGCCAGACCAAGGGCTGCCTCAGTCTGACGTGTCCCTACACTGACATTTACTGACAGAATGTTTTCTCTAGATCTGTAGGTTTACTTTGAGCAGCTTCCACGTTCTTATCTTTCCTCCAAAGTGATCAGGCCCTATTTCTTGGTATCCTTAGCAGTAGACTCTCCGAGCTCAGCCGGCTTGGCTTCCAGTAAAATTAATAGTGCCTTTCCCCAATTATCTGGAGCCCTTGAGAGCCCCCTGTTATTACGGGAGTGGTTTTCATTAGCTGTGCTGGTTCAAGGCTGCAGGAGGATGGAGCTCAGCACAGGAGTCAAACTGTTCTGGACAGAATGAACTAGAAACCTCGTAACACAATTAGAAGTACCCACAGGGTAACATATAACTTTACTGTCAAGCCCTGAAATAACATGGCTAGCTAATGAAATAAAATAAACTTTGTTTTAATTAAAATTAAAAACATTTTATCTCTCTCATTTCAGTCTTAAAACGGGGGCAGTTCAAAAGTCACCATGGAACAAATGAAAAAAACATTTGCAAAGCGAAGGGCAGGGACGAGGGTAACATCACTGGGTTTGGAGTGACCTGCACCACAAACCCCTGGCAGGATCTTTGTCTGAAAACAGCCTGCAAGAGATGTTTGTGAAAAAGATTCCTAATGAAGACTTTAACCTAAAAAACACAGGAATGTTCTCGTGGACCCACCCTACCTCTAGATTCCAAAAGAGCAGAGGATATTCCCCCAACCCAGGAAGCAACTCAAGCAATGGGATGTGAACTGCTCAGGAACCACCTGGACACAAGTGTGACCCAAACACAAGGGATCCCAGTCTCTGCCTTGGAACACCCTGGGCCCTCAGGTTGGGAACAGCAGCTCTGCTCCCTGAAGGGAGTTTCATTCCACTTTGTCTTCACCCATGGGCAGAAACTTCGTGGCAGGTCTGACAGTACATGGCCTTGGTGCCACAGCTACGGTCAAAGGCAAACTTTACCCCCACTATTCCCATTTCTCCTGGCCTCCTCCTCTTGTAGCTGATTGCTTCTTAACTGTTCTCCAAATCCTTGGAGGGGCACGGAGTTACGCTACGAGAGGGACACCACTGTTTTCCTCTCACTTTCCATGGTTATTAAGCATGGAATGAGCCCATCTAGAGATATCCTAGCTGAACATGGTGTGTTACAGAAGCTTCATGCACTCAAAGGGGGAAAAGGGAGAGCTGGCAAAAATAATAATCAGCTTTCCTTTTTACATACGGATATACATATATATATATATGTATTTATATATATTTATATATATATATATATATATACACACACACAGAAATTTTAACAAAAGGTATTGGGGCAAAAATTATTCCATGCTTGCCCAGTTTGATGAACAATGGAGGTATGCAGAGAGCTAGACTGTATGATCAGGGTCTGATGAAAACCAGAAATTACCCAGGGGAACTAAAAACTCTTGGTTGGAATCCCAGTTTTCTGTCAGAAGTTCTTTAACAGCTTTTCAACAGTTTCAATGTAACCTTCTTTACGGTTAATAGCCAGGTTGGTACCTAGCCCTGCTGCAAATGAGATTTGAGGAATTTTCTGATCTCTTAATGCTCCATGTACATGTATACCACCAGCACATCCACTATAGGTGTGGATGAGTACATCCACACAGGACAGGCAGCAGTCAAATTCCAGAATGAAAAAGTTTGTATATATGAAAATATACATATATATAAAAATTTCTCTCTAACTCTATCATTCAGTGGACCATGACATTTGTTATTGACTCCAGCATTCCCTAGCCATTCCTGCCTGCATACAGCAAGTTGGGGAAGACAAATCAGAGTGAGTCTGGAAGTGAGTTAGGGCAGGGCTGATGTGTTGGTTGGGTTTTTCCTGCTCACAGACTGTTCCTGAGTCCGATGGAAGTGCAGGTAAATAAACCATACTACATCCGCATTCCCACTGCTTGTGAAGGGTCAACAGCACTGGAGGGTGCTCTGAAGGGAGCACTAGATGATTTTCGGAAGGCAGAGAAATCCTCAGCTCATTCAGGAAATCAGGCCCCTTGAAGTCCAAATTAAGCACCTAAACCCTGATTTCACAGAAAGTGGGTCTGAAATCACCTGCCCAAGCCCCACAGCTGGCTCCCTGCTTTGAGACACATCTACCACTTCTCAAAGAAACTGGCAGGAACTGCATCTTGTTCTGGTCACCAAATGCAAAGCATGGAAAAAATAAAATCCCATATGAAAGAGGAAGTAGCATCCAAAGCCAAGGAATATTAAATCAGTTAAAATAGCCTCCCTTGCTTACCATGAGAGACCTCACTTGCTCTGGAAGGGATCCAGTAGATGGGCATCTTTCTTCTATCAAAAGTTTAATTAAATTCTTGACCTCAACCATTAGATTCAAGAGCCAAAATCTTCAAGTTACAGGGAAATCTGTCAGCAACCAGGCAGAACTGTGGCATGCGACTGTGGTGGGGACTCTGCCAGACTCAGCATTGCAGATGAATTTGCTCTTTCTACCACATCCAATTGCCAGATGACCTGAGCTCCACAGCAAGCACAAGGCAATGAAGGACTCTGCTGCAGTGGTCAACGTATCTGCTGCAAACCACAGCACAAGCAAAGCTCTTTAGGGCTCTTTGATGCTGTGTGTACATTGCTTTCTGATTAAAACCAGCTCAAGTTTGCTTACATGTACTGTAATCACATCTAGAGACCTGCTTAGTGCAAAGTGAGCACTCACTATGACAAATATTAGATGTCCATTAAGAGCAAACAGGCTTCCAAAGCCAGAGCAGGAAAGATTAAGGGAAGAGGTGTGAAAGGAAAAGAGCAGAGGAATAGGAACGAAGTCTCAGAAGCAAACTCAGGAGGTAGAGAAATAAGAAGTGATGTAAAAATAACACAGGAGGTCAATCACAAGTGATACAGTTCACTGTTCAAAACACGTATATCTTAAAAACGATCTGAACTTATTCAATCCAATAAAAGCACCAGTTCTCATTATACACTTACTATAGGGAAGTATTATTTTTGTGTTGGCTTACAAATTGTCTCCCTCTCTCAAACTCATCGCAATCTTAACTAATACAAGTAAATCTCTGCACATGAAATATGAGCCACTGGCAGCTCTCAGGCTCGCTTTTCATCCCGAGCCTAATGGGCAAAGCACTGTGATTTCATTTCACAGGCTTTTCCAACTGAGCTCAGAGTCGATCATTTGCCAGAGCTTGACTCTCGCAAACAGCCTGCTGGAGCCACTGAACTCACAGGGTCAAATCCATCAATGGTGCAACCCCAGCTAACCTGAGACACTTCAGCCCAGAGACTGGTTTGTTCCAAAGCATTAAACGTCTCTTGAGACCTGTGATCACAGAACATTGTCATAACACTTAAGCAGCTATGGTATGTTAATTTAAAGTTGTCAAAATACGCTTACAGCCCTGCCTGTGCTTCCCTTGGATGCGCACGAGAGGCCACGAAGTCCATTTATAACATGGAGAATGTCCCCAGAGTGCTGCAGCTCCACGAGACAGCGAAGGGGCTGTTCAGCACAGTGGGACAGGCTTTCAGCGGAAACCCTTTGCCTCTCCAGTACAAGGTTCTTGTTCCTTCAGCAGTGCTACCAGGCTCAGCCACTCTTTTAAATGCCTAGAGCAAAACCACATATTTCCCATGTTAAGTTGCACTGGCACTTGGTGATCCTCTCCAGAAAGTGAGCTCTGGTAGCTTAAAGGAATTAAAAAAAACCTCTTAATTCGCAAGCAAAGAGCCTATAAAGCTCGCCAGATAGTGGGGTTTCCCTACACCCAAGGGAAATGAACAGATATCATATGTATTCAGATACATTTGCTGCTTACTGGTTTCAAGTGCAGCAAAGATGAGGTGCAAACACCTCCTGATAGAATTAAAGGCTGCCATAGAGTGGAGCAAGTCAGACCTCAAAGCAGTGGGGTCCCATGACTGAAAATTAAGCCTGTGATTGCACACAAGAGCTGGACCTTTAGTCCATTTCCCATCTCAAGAATACTTTTTTTTCATCTACCAGAAATTTCTTCTTGCAACAAACATGGAAGAAGAGCCAAGGCTAGAGGAGGAGAGATGTGCCAGCCCTTGCCCACTCTGCAAGATGGCCAACAAGCAGATCCTGGCATTCTCAGACACCGGTCTAGGAGTGCTATGGATCATCCCATGGTAGATATCCCCAGGACCATGGATGAGGGAACCAGAGCTCTGCGCTAGAACCCAGTGCATACCAAACCTGGAGCACTGCCTTTTACACTCCATCCAGGGCCAGAAGGCCTTGGTGGTATAGCCCTGCTCAACTCACGCTGTGCTCTGCAGAAAGCCCTGAACAGTCCAAAGCAAGGCTTGCAAGAAAACCAGAGCCCCTACTCCTACCTCCTGGAGTCTGCTCTGCTCCCAGGGGTGCCTTGGCCAAAACCCCACACCTTTCCCAGCACAGGAAAGTCTGGAGCCACCCCCATGTCCCATTTTCATGTCTTTACCAAAGTGCTGCTGGGAGGAATCACTTCCCACAGAAAGCACAGCGAAAGCAGGAACTTTTTGTTAAAAATTTCATTTTTGACTAAGGCTTCAGTTTCCAAACAGGGGTTAAGGGACAGCAAGAGGGAAATGGGTTGTCAAAGAATTCTCATAGTGCTTTCTTTAAGTGCTTTGTTGGACCTGGATACAAAGAAATAAGAGAAAGGATGAAAAGCACGGACAACATGCTACAAAACATATTAGAATAATTTCAATCCTTGGCAAAAGTATTTTGGTTCCCATTGCTATTAATTATATATCATAAAATGTCAGGAAAAGCATTGTGGCTACAGCCTGTAAAAATAACATAATCTTACAACAAAATACTTCATTATTGCTTTCTGCTTAACTGCCCTAGAACAGCAAACTACAAGAAAGTGGAAATTTCCAGGAAATGCATTAATTGGAATATAAGGCCATGTTGGATTCCTCATTGGAGAGAAAGGCACTTTTATTGAGCAAAGATCATTATTAAAATTCAAGTCATGCAGCTCATACTCTGAATCCAACAGGCAAGAACTTTCCATAGTTACTTGCAGTACATTTTCATAGTATTGAGATGATACACAGTTAGTTCTTTTTAAGCCAATTATGCAGAACAAACAACATTATTTGGGTGGATGTAGGAAAGCAAACAATATTTGTTTCTGAAAGAGCCCCGTGGAGCATTTGTTGACTATTCTGCTAGGTAGCTCTCCAGTTATTCACTTTTCAGTGGAATTGGCAGGAGCTCGCACTGAAGTAAGGCAGCCTGATTGTGGCTAGGTCCCTGTTAAGCTGAATAGCGAGAGATGGGAAAGTTAAGTCCAGAATAAAACCAATGCAAGTTTAAAAAAAGGCAGAAGCCTTAAATTATGTTGGTGGTTCCACTTCAGATGGTCTCAGTCAAAAGAGCAGTGTTACCTCCACCACATATCCTGTTTGTTCCACAGTAACTGCAATGGGTGTAAGCTCAGGAGAAGAGCGGAGGGACAGAGAGCCCCTCACATCCTTTGGACTCAGTGACACCAAAACCAGCTCTGGACGCAAGTTTGAGCTGCCCTAGAGGGGCTCTGATTTACAGTTGTTCAGGAGCCTGACAGCTCTCTGCCAACAGCCACTCAGGGATGCTCACTGGCAGGAAGGGGATAAAATCCTAAGCACAGCAGGTCCTCCTTAGCTGCGGGTTCTGTGCCATGAGCACCAGCAGGACAACAATCAGGAGAAAGAAAAATTCAGCTTATCCTCAATTCTGGCACACCTGAGCTACCAATTATTCTTGTTTCTCCCAGGTTATTTCACCTGAATTCCTAATCCTGTTCTTGAAACACCAGAAGAGAAAAAAGCAAAAGTAACCGAAATGCACATCTTACAAAGCTCTGCTGAACTTGGCAGTAGGCTCTGGATGTCCTCAGAGAGCTCAAAATTTAGGGCCTGAATCAATTCCTACTGGAGCTTTTCCATTCATTCAACAGCAGAGAAATTGGGATTGTTAGTAAGAAGACAGGCAGGGGAGGCAACTGTGCAGGAAAGAGGACAGCCAGGATGCCTGGGTTGCTTTCTCATCTCTGTTCCCCAAATTCATAGCCCAACAAGCCCCTGCACCTCCCCTCAACTGTTCCCCCTTCACCCCACCTTTGCAGACAGCATTAGGCCTGTTTAGCTGCTGCAGCAGCTCTGCCCAAAAAAATTTCACCCTTTTCAAAAGAGTTTCCTTCCCCATGATTCACGAGCTCACAGACCAGAGGTGAAGCCTGGGAAAGTCCAGCCCAGAAGAGAACATTTTGGATAGGCATGAATATGTAAAAGCAGGGTGTGGAGACTGCACGGGCTTTGCCAAACCCAGGCTGCCCGGGTGCTAGAAAAACCTCTTCCCTTCCCTGGGATACTTGAGCAGAGCAGGGAGGTGGGAGGCAGCTAAGCATTAACAGCTTGTGCTACGGGATCGGAGCCTCCGTCGAGGTCAAAGACGCTCTTCATTCCTGGAACATCCCCAGTCCCTGGCCTCCCTGGAAACCTGGGAACGCAGCCACCTTTGCCCCACCTTCCCTGGCTGTGCCAGCCCCACGCTGGCCACCACCCAGATTTGGGGCCACTGATTCTCACTTTTGAAGTAAAAAAAGGGGGAAAGGGAAGAGGAGAGGAACCAAGACATGGAAAGGTCAAGTGCCTTCGCCAAGGCGAAATGGCAGAGCAGTGGTGGAGCTGGCGTTAGAGCACAGGAGCGCCTGTTTTCTACACCAGCGCTAAAACATCCAGACCACCCTGCTGCCTCCGAGACCACACTGCCTCTGTGAAATGTGTGGAAATTTGCAGGCATTTTCCCCGATTTTTACAGGGATTTTTTTTTGTTGTTGTTCCACACTTGGCTCACAGCTGTTTGCCAAAATCAAATTGCCGAGGTGTTTCTGTCTCTTTAAAACTTCATGAACAGACACTTGGACAAAACCCATCAGTGAATCGCAGCTGCAGTGGCAGGGAGGGGGGGAACTCAATTTATCCATGGCAGGCTGAAAGCAAGAAACCCAAACTGAGATCCAGCCCAGTCCCTCTGCCACTCCAGGCTGCTCAGAGCACACAATCCCCCAGCATCACCCACACCTCCTTCACTTACTGTGAACAGTGCTAGTATCTGGAGAACCAGACTGCTCTTTGATTGCTCCCAACAAATTAAGCAGCATTTTCTGCAATTACTGTTTTACTCCATACTTCCAAAGGAAAATAACTACGAAAATATTCAGGTGGCCTCCTGCTCCAGTGCTGCCAGGCTCTGCTGCAGCTTGCCATCCATATTTCTGCAGGATGATGACAATTTGCTCAGTTAAGCATCTGTACCTCACCATATTTCCCCAGCTTGTCACCACACTGCTCTGCTTGAGAGACACGCACAGCTCCAGCATCTTGAAAGCCAGACAGAATCCTCCCCTGTCCCTTCTCAGCACTCATTCCTGATGGATGTGCCACAGATAAGACTTCATTCCTGCCCTCAAGGTCGCTGCCAATCCCAGAGCCTTCCCTTGGACCACGCACCTCCCTACAGACCAAACCCCCAGGCACATCAGGTGTATCAGAGCAATACAAAGATATCCAAGGATTACCCTGGGCAGCAGCAATGCTGCAAGCAAAGCACATGGAGATGATCTGACTATTTTTTCCTCCTTAAAATAACCCAATGTAAAACACCAAGACATCTGCAACCAAACCGCATTCTGCAACTTGCCACCAAGGTTCTGAACAGCAAACAAAAGGTTAAACAAACAAACCCCGAGCAATGTCTCAGGCTTGACAGATAAAAAAAAAAAAATGCTTTCAGCCAGTAACATTTCTCCTTCTGCAGCTGTAGGTTCATATTTTTAATGTCAGATTGCAAAAATAATAAAAAGGGGGGGAGAAGGCAAAAAAAAGCAAACATTTTGCTCACAACTGGATGGGAAATGAACTGGAAGCTCACATTTGTGTGTATTTTTCCCTGGTGAAGAGAAGCCAGCTGGTATGTTGGAAGGTCCTGAAAACCTGTCCTGACATCAGCAGAAGTGTGAGCAGCAATACCTCTCCCGTGCTGGCTCATGCGTTTTCTCCTATCTCACTTCATCTCTCACTAAGCTCGAGCGAGCCCACACTATTGCAGATTTATCGCCATCTGAAAAACATTAAATATCTCAGGGTTTCAAATATTTGCAGACAGCTGAAGAAGTGGCTGTGATGGAACTGTCTCTTTCTGGCATAAAGCTATCAATTTTCCATGAAAGTTGAGGCCTGGATTTTTTTTTTTATTTTATTTTTTTACCCCTGGTAAAACACTGTAACAAATGACTTACTCCCCTTTTAGCGAGCGCGAGGAAAGCGGACAGTCATTATTACCAAATGTGTGCACGCACAAGTAACTAAGGGAAAATAAATCCCATTTGAAGGTTAATTAACTAAGGCAGGGTCACAGCTTGACAATCTGCCCTCAGCAAAGGGGAAGCACAACATCGGAGGGTCTATGAAGCAGAGCAATAATGAATTGTGACTTGAGGCTTGTCTATACAGGGAAATGACCGTGCAGCCAGCTCGAAGCTGGATTTATAGTCCTCACTCCACATTTATAGCATTAGACCCTTTGTGCGGACTAATTAGGAACTAGTTTACCTCATTTACCTTCTGACAAATGCTACTTTGCACAGAAGCCCAGAACAGCAAATTGAGTCCCATCAACTGCTTGGTTTTCAGCCTCACTGCTGGCATTGCTCAGTGAGTAGCAAGTCCAGACTGGGGAGTGAGAAGGGGTGAGGACAGACACGTTCAGCCCCCAGAATGTGAGCGAGAGCTTGGGCTTGAGCTCAACACCCCTCAGTGCCCCCAGATTTGCATGGAAACAAGCTTGCAACGATAGTCACATCCATCCTCATAAGAAAGCTGAGGGTGAATGAAGCACTGGAGGAGCCAGGGTACGTTTGTCATCTCAGCATCTCATTCAATCCACTCCTCACTCCATCCCTGCCTGAGCTGGGGTGCCTCTAACAGCCTCCTGTGCCCAATGGATCAGGGAAAAGCCACAGGGGTTTAGCCCAGGAGGCTGCAGGGAGTCAGAGCAACGCCTGGGAGGAGAACCATGCTTGCAGTGCAAGGCACCAAGGAGCTCTGGTGGAGCAGAAGAGGACTGAGACCAACCTAGATTTCTTCCAAGGAAATTTCTAAGAACAACCAGCTGGCTCACTTTCACTCTGCCTGGCTCCTCGGCCAAGCTGAAGGGCACCAAGCCAGCATCAGGCCACCACAGTGCTGAACAAACACCCCACCACAGGGGTTTCGCACAGCTCGTTCTGCTTGCACCCCTCTGGTGTACACCAAGCACAGAGGCAGCATGGAGGCAGTGCGCTGCAGAGCGGGACTGTGCCAGGCACCAGCTGGCACAGGAAAAAAGGGCCAGAGCTGGCAAGAGCAGCATCAGGCCAGGAAAGGTGACAGGATCAGGCTCCCACACACTGATTGACAGCTAAAGTCAAGTCCTTTAAGGCTGCTCCACAGATGCAGGGTCACACATGTGAAGGTAGTCAAGACACCAGGTGCCAAAAAGTGCTGGGGAAGGTCAAATATGCCATCAGCAGTTAAAAATAAACACACTTCTTTTGGCATTTTGAGGCACCATACAGACAGGGCTGTTAACAGATGTCAGGAGGAGGAGGCGTGGGAAGAGCTGTCATGTGGGACCCTACAGAGACCTCAAAGTCAGCTCACCTCCCTGTGCTGCTGTTTCCCTGCAGTAACAGAAGACAAGTAACCTCCTCTGGGGGAAAATTTTCCAAGTCCTAAGGGGTGGCAGAATTCTGATAAGAAGGAACTCAAGCCATGGCTTTCTAGGTGAAACACGGCTGCTTTCCCACCTCATTTCCCCCATACCAAAGAGGATGGGCGAGTTTTAGGGGTAACCACAAGGTGCAAGACACACTTTTGTCCAACAGGGTCTCTAACACAGCGAAACAGGCCAGCCAGTGGGGGACACACCATATGGTGGGCTAAAAGCTCCCCCTTTTGGGGAGATCCCTTTGGAGACAGCTCCAGCACAGGGAGGAGGTGTCTGGCAGACACATTTCCGTGCTAAAACCAGAGATAAGAGCAGGAATGACTGCCTATCTCTCATCTGCTGTGGCAATAATGAAAGGGGTTCACTATGAACATTCAGTCCCGCTCCTCCCCTTGGGGCTTGGAAGTCCACCATCTCCTGTCTGCAGCAAGTTTTTCATTTGTTGCTTTATCTCATTTTTCTTTTCCTGCTTACAAACCGTGTGTTTCACAAAACTTCTGAGAGAGCTGCTTTACTGAAAAGGAAATGCTTAAAGCCAGCTTGACTACAAGGTGAGCCCTGCTGAAGGCTCAAGTCAGCTAGTGAGAAGTCTGTCTTTTCCCCAGTAGTCCAAAACCCAAAGGACGTGGAGATAAAACCATCAGAGAAACTGCTGAAATGAGAAACAGGCACACAGGCCACCGAAAGACAGAGCAAACCCCAAGAGGCACCATCTAAGCAAAACCATATGGCAATCTCAGCCGAGCCATGAAGAGATGGATTCTTTTCCTACCCGGCGCCTGCCTGTGTGCTCTCCAAGTGCCTCATTGCAGTCCCTTCCAGCATAGAAGCATCCCAAATGACCTGCCCAAAGCGATAACACTGAGCTAAAACCTCCTACATGACCCTTTTCTTTCCCTGTCCTCTACCTTGCTTCTGTTTTTCCCCCTCCCCCTTTGTTTTTTTCCTTCCATGAATAAATATTCTTCCACTATTCACTCCCAACTCACCATCATCTAAGACTCTTTACTTTCACCTACTGGATACTGGGAAAAATTTCTGCACTGGAAAAGGGAAGGGTGGTCAAGCATAAAAACAAGCTGTCCAGGGAAGTGGTGGGATCATTGTTCCTAGAAGTGTTCAAAAACCACATAGATGTTCAGGTGGTGCTTAGAGACATGGCTTAGTGGTCAACCTGGCAGTGTCATGTTAAAGGTTGGGCTCTATGATCTTGAAGGGCTTTTCCAGCCTTAATGATTCTGCGGTTCTCAGTCCAAGCACTGAAGGATCAAGCATCTCACAAGCTTCCACAATGCTGGCATCACACTACCAGCACTGGGCAGCTCATGAGAACTCAATTACAAGACGATGTTCCATCGTGACCCATCAGATGAGCTCTTTCACAAGAAATTGAGGGAAAGGAAAAACACCAGTGAGAAGTGGATTTAGAAAAAAAAAAAATCCGTGGGTCTGTAGTTTTATTTCTAATGGTCCATTCCAAAGCAGAGATTTGCATTCATTGCTGGATATACAGATTGCATGCCCATGAAAATATAGATGGCCCCCTCTGCATGAAAAACAGCCTGGGGAATAAAATGGGTATAAAGCTACATAGTACATAGTCTGCAGGCTGGCCCTATGAAGTCACAGCCCACCGATGTGTGCATACTGTCATATATTTACCTAATAAAATATAAATAATATTTTATGTAGGAGTCAGTTTATGAGGCTGTGTGTATGCAGAAATGGAAGGACCTGTTATACAGGAGAGAGGGAAGGTTAAAAGACCTGTGTTGTCACACTGATTTACAGGCTGATTTAACTGGTATTTAAATATGATTATTTTGGGGGATGTGGGTGGTCATTCACAAGGGAATGCCAATATCATTATTTAAGGGGTTTTCATTTATTTCTTGGACTCGTGTAGTTTTATGAAATCTAAATACATGAAACTGCCAAAAACTCCAAACAATCATTTTGGATATATTTGCATGGTGCTTTTACCAAAAACACCACAAAAAACAGATAAGAAGCTTTATTCCTCAGCCTCTGAGAGCAAGGCTGGTAGCATCCATTCCACAGACACAATCTCTGGGGACAGAAGATGTTTAGCAGCCTCCTTCAGCACAAGGAGGAAGGGTGGCTTTCACCAATGCTGTCTGACCATGAGGCTCCTCTCCCTCGCGCCCTCGCCCACCTCATATTTCTAAGCTGTGCATGCTCATATAGTCTTATTCTTATTTTAAGAACACGAATATATACATCTGAAAACCCAAACCATTAAAAAGTAGTTGGCTCAGACTTTTACTGGAACACGTGCACAAATATGTTGTTTGGATATTTTTACGGCCATTAACTTTTCCATATATAACCCAGACCTCCCATTAGGTGTTGTGAACTGGATCGCCTCTCTACTTGCCAAGTTATATTTCAATTAAATTAAAGTCACCTTTGGTCCTAATGAACCCCCGTTGTTTGCCTAATGCCATGATTCATTCCAGCTGCAAGAAATGGTATTAGCCTGGGTGGGTACATGGTTGAAGACTCTGAGTCTCCTCCAAGATTTATGGGTGCTAGAGAAGACTCCATAACTCATGTTGCTGAGTCTATAACTTTTCAGGCAGTAAACAGAAGCCTCTGCCACAACAGGCCGCCAACGGGTGGATTCACCCTTAATTTGTTCCTGAAGTAGGAACTTGACACAATTCTTTGGACATGGATAAACCCCTTTTTTTCCCCTCAAAGCTCAGCAGAAAGAGAGGTATCCCAGACCTTGAACAGACACTTGGTGACAGAACTGCAGCCTGTCCTCTCCATCCACACCCTCCAGAAGTGAAGGCTTCCCTCAGACCATGCTACCACACCAGACTCACAGAGCCCAGAAGGGAAAAGCAAGTGGGGACCAGATTTTGTCCTGTGGTCTGAGAAGTGCTGAGCTCTGGTTCTAGGGCTAAACATTTATTTTATATCCATAACTAGTTATCCAACAGCTAGTTAACATGGAAGAGTAGTACTGGAAGTAGAAGCCACAGGCCATCAAAACCCCAGGTCGCTCACATACATGTCCAGCCACTGAGGTGCTCAGGAGAGAGAGGACAGCTCTCAACACCCATGCTCAGTGCCATTACAGTGATCTTAGACACACCTGGAGCACACCTGCTGGTCCTCCAGGAGATGCAGACATGAGACTTAGCTGTGAACCAAAACCCACCCTTGGGACAAGGTCTCAGCTGTGCCAAAAAGGGGCTCCCTCAGTGCCGTAG
Organism: Pomatostomus ruficeps; assembly: GCA_013400735.1. Classification (NCBI taxonomy): domain Eukaryota; kingdom Metazoa; phylum Chordata; class Aves; order Passeriformes; family Timaliidae; genus Pomatostomus; species Pomatostomus ruficeps. Next base: position 34,969 of record VYZT01050760.1, on the reverse strand, counting down.
CAGAACCCAGACTTTAGGCACCCCAGCACTTAAGAGCGAAGGTCCATTCAAGTGCAGAACCTCCTTCTGAACAACTTCATATGCAGTAAAGGTTTGCATGATCAACAGCCACTGCTGAACTTCTCCATCACTGTATCTAATCCCCTTTAACCCCACTTGCACTTACACTCATAGTGGCGCCAAATGTCAGCATCCCACCACCTCATTATCTCTAATGTAGCAAAGGCAGGTACCTGCCAGGCACAGCATGGTGCTGGAGGACTTGTGCCAGCTCTGGCCACAGCCTCTAAATTCCCACTGTACCATGAGATCCCAAAGAGAGCATCACAGTGACCTACAAAGCCCTTGAGTTCCTCTATTCTACAGGTGAACTCACTTGTGGCCCGCCCTTCTTCACTCCCTTCCCCTCTTCCCCTCTGTAATAAGGCCATAGAAATTGCTTGAGTACTCAAAAACATGACAAGATTATCAGTCCTTTTATTAGTGGCAGTGGCAACCTGATACCATGTCCCAGCCTGGCCACTTGTTTCACACCTCCCCAGCCAGTACAAACCTTCCTTATTCATAGTTGCAGAGACTTCCAGAAACAAGAGGTAACTCAGCAAGTCTGATGCCACAAACTCAGAAAATAAAGTACTGGTAGGACTGTTCAGAGGTGGAGTAGGATAAGAACAGATGGGATACCTCAGCTACATGAAAATTTCTGCCTTCTCCTCAGAAACATCATCACTGAAGATTAAAAAAAAAAAGCGTTCTGTTGCCAGAACCCTGCTTTAGGTTTCTATCTGTGTAAGATGAGACCTGTTGCTTACATCCAAAGCAGTCTTTCCCTGGCAATCAGCCTACAGGATCAAATCTTAGGGGAATTATCACCTATCTAAACCCAGGTATGTCAGGAGTAACTCAATCTAGATGGAATTTAAGGCAGAGATGAGAATAAGGGATATGACTTCAGAGGGGCCAAGGTAGCAGAAGCAAATATCCCTAAGTCCAAGGTTCAGAATTGTCTTGCTCCATACAGCAGCTCAATACAAATCACAGCCTGAGTACAACATTATCATATTCAGTTCCCATGACTCCCCACCTCACCTAGGCCAGCACTGCACTTGAGCAAGAGTGAAAAGGCAGAGCCAAACCATGTTACACAACTCCACAAAGAAATACAGAGGTTCAATATGCTACAGACAAACCCAAGAATAACCATTACACTGTGGAAAGTATTTGCCACTAAAGCATTTTTCATTAGAAGTGGCATTTCTGAGAGTTCTATCCTGCTGAAAAGCAATACCAGTCTCACATCAGAAAGTCTTTAAGAAAAATTTCCATTGCTATAATTAACTTCTCTGTTGAGATTGTATTGTTCCTCTGTCACAGAAAAATCTCAGAATTTCCATGGTTTAAAGACAGCCAAAAAGGTGTCCTATTCCATTTTTCAGGAAAAACTTGTGGTCACAAGGCATCTAGGAGAACTTCAAATTATACATGGGGTGCAGAGCAAACATCTACTCCCCTGAAACCCAAGGCAAGCCAGATGAAAGGCCCATGGAAGGCCTAGCTCCTTCTGTGGCACTGGAGCAGCTACAGAGTCCTATCTGTCAGCCAGCAGTTGCCACAGGACCGCAGAAGAGTCAGAAATAATACCAGATCCAGGCTTGTACAGCACATTCCTTCTCCAGATACACCTCTTGTTACAAGCTTTATTATTGACTTGCAAAATATGAGAAGAGCCTACAGAATGAAGACAAAACCTTAGTCAAGGAATCTAAAAGGGAACCCAGGCAGCTCAAGCAAACTGTGCCTCTCACTGTAGCCACTTCTCACCCAGCTCAGCTTCAACCCTGCCAGTGCTCCAGCAGGGAGAGACCCTCATACATGAACCAGTATTAGTCCCAACAAGAGCAAATTCACTTTTTCCAGACAGAAACAGCCTTGAATGAGGCCCTGTAATTCCCCTGATCTCTGGTTTTGGGTTGCTAACACATGCAGATTAACAGACCAGCCACTACAGGATCCTGCCCCACATGTTACTGCAAAGCCTTGTGGCTTGTGTGTTGCTTTTCAGAGATGTGGAGGGGCAGGTGAGACCCTCCAAAGTAACATCTAGAATAGAACTTAACCCAGTTACCTCTGCACTGAGCCCAGTAACTTCCAGATTTCTCTGTGCAGCTTGCCCCTCACTATTCAGCTGAAATAGGCACATGCTTTAATTCCACTTTCAGTACAGCTCTGGTAATCAGATGCTGTTTTTATTCACACACCCCAAAGGAGATTAATAATTACATTTACCCCTGGAAACAGCAGTCCACATACTGACAAAGTAATATTAATTTCATCTTTCTAAGTTGAGAATACTTGATTTTATTTTCTTAACCTCAGGAGCTAACTCCAAAGACACTGGTGCACTGATGCTGTTGATTTCTCCATCCCCTGTAAAAAGGTCAAAGCCATTCTCCCACTTTTTATACCCCTTGATCAGTTTTTACTGAACTGAAAAAATAAAGCTGCTGTGAATTGGGTAGGGAGGGAGCAGAAACAAAGGAGAAAAAGAAAGTCTAGTTTATGTCCATCAAGACAAAGGAAGCAAAAACTGTTCAACGGTTCCACAAACACAGAAATATGATCAGCTAAACCCCACAAAGAGCTCAGAACCAGATGCATCATATGCACATTGCTGTCCAGAGAATCATTAGAAGACCAGGGAAATAAGAATGCATTTTGGAAAAAAAGCACGTGAGAGTAAAGGTTGCAACCATGATTACATTCAATTCGTTGCTCATAAAAGCCTTGTTTTTCCTTTGTTACAGCAGAATTTTCTTACATTTCGGGAAAAGGATCAGAAAGAACCTTGCTGTTTAAGCTGCACATTTCCAGGATACAATCTGGAGCTCACATGTCAGAGAGAGCAGGTCAAGAGATTGTGAAGCAGCTGATCCCATTCTCAGCCCAAGACATCCTGCCTAAAACCAAGGCATCATCTCAGCTCTCCTGCTCCAAAGCCAAGTGCATCAGATTGGTGCTCAAACCCCCTCCTCTCCCCAGCCCCCACAATATCTGATCTGCTGCTGCCTTCCAGCATCAAAGCAAACCCCAACTGTCCATTTTTGTGGGTGCTGGTTTCCAGGATCTGAAGCTGATGTTGCCAGACACAGGGATTCCCTTTATGAAAGCCACATCCTGTTTTGCTACTGAATCTTGGCTCAGGAAAGCTATCTATAACACATCTGCCCTCACTCTGCCACTTAAATACCACTGACAAGTACAATTAACACCAGGTCAAACATACCACTCCACATTTTACAGACTCTGGTTTCAGCTGTTGTAATGAAGCTCTTTGATTGTGCCAATGACTGGTAACAAACACCAGGACATAAAGCAGGGTCAAGAAAGAGCTGCAGTATTTTTTTCCCCCCAATTAGTGAGGATTTTAGTCTGTATTTTACTTACTAAAAGAAGAAGGATTAGTTAGGATTACTGTCTCTGCACTAATATGAAACCTGCTAACATATAAATACCTATTTTATATATAGAACATATATTATACAGGGTTAAAAGATACCCCAAACCATCCAAAAATTCAACATGAAGTTGATCAGATTGTTATCTTGACCCTCAGTCAAGGAGGCAAGTCACCCAGCAGAAAAGCAAAACAAAAAAACCCAACAAAACAACAGAAACAATGTCAATTCCCAAACTTCTTCTGTTCCACTGATACATCTTCACTCCTTATGAAACAAAATGCCCAATGCCTTGCCCAGAGACTCAAATGAGCAACTGAGCGAGGATATTCTGGGATATCTCAGCAGAACATGAAGCTAACAGAAGGAGCAGATGTATTTCCCATCTTTTAGTAGCTTCAGTTTGAAACCGCTTTCGTTGTTGTGCCATTAGATGCTGATCAGTCCCACGATTTGGTTTCACATGCAAGGAACACCCTGGGAAGGCTCTGGGTGGAGCTGCATGGACAGGCATATTAGATGAGCACAGCTTCTGCTCTACTTGTGGTTTAACCCAACCAGAAGGAAGAATGCCCAGAAATACCAGATGCTGCAAACATCCTTTCCCAAGAGGAAAAAAAGTAATTTTAACATGGTTTCACAGAGCCAAAAGACCTGTTTTGTTGAACTGGTATTTGGTTACACCTGATCCCCTTCACTGCTCACTCACCATCCCACGAGGAACACCTGTAGCAAATCACCCCCTTGTCCTAAAACAGCATGTCTGGATAAGAAAAGCTGAAAAATGAGACTTCAAAAGCAGGCTCACATTCTATGAAATGCTCCTTCTGCTACTCTGGATCATTGCAAGCAAATCACAGACTCGCACGTGGCTCAGTTGGTTCATTGTGAACCCTCAGATTCTGTAGGTGACCTTCTCCCCTCCCACCAGCCTGCACAACTACATGGAACAGCTGACAACACAAATACATCCAGCCCCTTATCTTCAGAAGGCTTCCAAAGACTTCTCTAAGAAGGTCTGCACAATGTAACAAAACAAAGGGACATCTCTTTGCAGAAAAAAAAAATCCACATTCCCATCAGATTTTGTTTACAAAACATACATCAAAACCATTTTTTACCTTCCCTTTGACAATATTATTCAAAGTAACTGCCATCCATGTGACATCTCAGTCCTCAAACCTAGAAGAGGATCCCTACTCAACAGACAGGGACAATTTGCCCTTAGAAGCATCACAAAGAGCTTAGCCAGAATGAATTTTTGAAACACCGAAGGAGAATTGTGAATAGATATGAATAAGATAACTCTGCAATTAGCTCCACATGGGTACAGCAAAGCAATAGCAATAAATATGTAACAACAATCAGCTTCACCTTTAAACTCATCTCTCCAAGAAAAGCAAATAGCTCTCACCTGTGAGCCCATGGCAGATGGTGACACACAAGGTCACAAGGATGAGGTTGCTGCATAGCTGGTGGAGCTTCCTGCTGTGGAATAAAGCAGGTCCTTACCTTACAATCCAAGTGTGGTTTATAGCCAGGCACTGCTATCCTGATTGACCACCAATCCCAGCTGCTGGCACATCAGGGAACCTGGGCAGAAGGCAAAACACAGACCCATCACAAATGGCCAATGTTCCTCTCCCTCCATGCCCCAACCATCCAACTCTATCTGTCGAGAGCATCTTCCTAAAGCAAATCCTGGTGGGTACATAGAGCATGGACTGTCCTCGTAATGGAGGCTCAAAAGCTGCAGGCAACATCCCCCTGCAAACAAGTAGAAGAATCCAGGGCAGACCTTTCCCTTCCTCAAATGACATCCCAGGTGGAGTCACCTCCTGGAGATGGAGCCTGACACTTCAGGCAGATTAAGTTAGCGAACACTTTTCACCTGGGGTACTCATAGCTAAGCCCAAAATGGATTTGCTGGCAGTGTTCACCCCTTGCTGTCATATTGCTGGCACCTGGCCATACCCCTAAGCAATAAAGCAGACAAAAGCACAGAGAAAATTATGGGATGAACTCTTGGAGCAGCCAGAGGCTCATCTACAGTTTCAGACCCTTCATTTGCAAATCAGTTCTGGCTGACACTATGGCAACTGGGCCACAAGAGTCTTCCTTCTCCAAGGGGAGAGACAAATTAGCCCCATTCCCATTGCTTATTTTTTCATGCTCAGCACTAAAAGCTTTATCCAGACTACAATTATTCCATCACTGACTTACAGCACAGGCAGGATTGGAGGATCATCAGAAAAAAAAGGAATGTCTCTTCAGCAGCATCTCTCAACTGCTATGCCTTAGAAAATATATATATATACACAGATGTCAGAGTTTTTAGAAGATAATGGAAAGACTTCTGAGCATTCAAGATGACTGTAATTTACAGTCCTTCAGTTAAACTACAGATATATTGCCAAAGTTTCTTTTAAAAAGTGAAAGGCTCATTCCACCACAATACAACTTTCCATCCCATGTAGTTCAAGAAGAAACAATGCTAGATCTCTAAAAATGTTTTAGAAATACTTTTATCAAAAAGACTAGAAGAGAAGGGCTAATCTTTTTAAAACATTTTTTCTCCTCTTCCAGCTCCTTTACTTTTCCCCTACCATTTTAGTATGCCACTTAAACACAAAGTTTAGCTCATACTCTTTTGTTCCATCAAAAATAAATTCAGAAAGTGAGTAAAACACTTTTTTCCTCAGGAAGAAAAAAAAAAATGAAGTTTTTAGAAAAAAAAAATTTTAAAAGCCCTTCAATAAACTTCCCTTACTGAGTTTTAACCTGGTGCTCTCTCCAATTAGGGCTGCACATTTAAAGTCCTCCTAACAGAGGCATAACAAACCAGTATTAAGCTTGTTTGTTGTTACTTTCTAGCTCAAAAATTTCTGCTTTCCAGCTAAAACACCAACCTGCAGTCACAGCCCCAGAAAGATCTGAGGTCAGAATCCCAAATCCCAAACCCTCCTTTAATTTTACAATCAACAAATCCATCCCTGGTAAATATTCCAGAGATTGCTTTCCAAGCAGCAGAGTGAGATTGTCTGCCTAACTGGAGGACAAGCAAAAGAAAAACTCGCACAAGGTTTGTGACAACCTAAATGTCATGTTCTCCCCCTCCAAGCAGGGCACTCACCTCCACCCTCCCCCCTGCTCAGCACCTTCTGCTGCACAGCTGAGGCTGCTGGAGGAAGAGGGGTTACACTGGGGAGGTGTCTGGAGCTGGGCTTGTTGTCACTGGGCGGGGTCTGTTGTTAAGGGGTGGGGCCTGTTCATAGACTCCCAGAATTCTAGAACCCTAGAACCATGGAATCCCAGAATCACAGAATCATAGAATGGTTTGGGTTGGACCTTAAAGATCACCTAGCTCCAACCCCCTGCCATGGGCAGGGACACCATCCACTGGACCAGGTTGCTCCCAGCCCCATCCAACCTGGCCTTGAACACTGCCAGGAATGGGGAATCCACGGCTTCGTTGAGCAGCCTGTGCCAGGGTCTCACCACCCTCACAACAAAGAATTTCTTCACAATGTCTAATCTAAATCTCTCCTAGTTTAAACATTCCTCCTTGTCCTGTCACTCTCTGCCTGTGTAAAAAGTCACTCACCCTCTCTTTTATAAGCTCCCTTCAAGTACTGGAAGGCTGCAACGAGGTCTTCCCGAAGCCTTCTATTCTGCAGGCTTAACAACCCCATCTCTCTCGCCTGTCTCCATCAGAGAGCTGCTCCATCCCTCTGATCACCTCTGTGGCCTCCTTTGGACCCATTCCAGCAGGTCCAATTCTCTCTTGTGTTGGGGGCCCCAGAGCAGGATGCAGTGCTCCAGGTGGGGCCTCACAAGGGCACAGCAGAGGGGGAGAATCCCCTCCCTTGACCTTCTGGCCACATAGCTTTGGATATAGCCCAGGATTTGGTTGTTCTGTGCTATGAGTGTGCACTGTGTGCTTGTCCAGCCCTTCATCCATGAGATCCCCCAAGTCCTTCTCGGCAGGGCTACTCTCAGTGATTTCTTGTCCCAATCCATACCCATGTCTGAGATTGCCCTGGCTCAGGAACAGCACCTGGAACTTGGTGTTCTTGAAGTTTGTGAACCATGGGCCCACTTCCCAAGTTCCCTCTGGGCGACATCCTGTCCCTCAGGAGTGTCCCCTGCATCACTCAGCTTGGTGTAACCTGCAAGTTTGCTGAGGGTGCCCTCGATCCCACTGTCTGTGGGAGATGGAGGTTGGTGTCATTGATGGAGATATTGAGTGCCAGTCCCAAGACACAGCTCTGAGGGACAGTGCTCGTCACCGGCCTCCACCTGGACACAGAGCCATTGACTGCAACTCCCTGGCTGCACCAATCCAGCCAGTTCCTTATCCACCAAATAGTCCACCTTTCAAACCTACGTCCCTCCAATTTGGAGATAAGGATGTCATGTGTTAAAGGCCAGTTGTGACAATAGGGCTAGCACATGCACACACACAGGGTAGCCACCAAGCTGTGGTAGATGGCATCAGGGGCATTGCTTCCCTGGCTCCAGAGCAGTGCTCTTTTGCAGAGTTTGGGTTCTTTAAAATTATCTTTAAGCACATGGCCCAAAGTGATGGCACCTACTGGCTCTGTGGAAGGGCACAGTCAGGCTGGGTGCGACAGGATTTCACAACACTGTTCAGGGCTCCATAGCAATGCTTGGCCCTACGTGCTGCCTCCAGCTTAGTGGGTGCCTGGGTTGATTCCTTAGCCAGAATATTTGTCTCAACAGCATTCAAGAAATAGAGGACTCGACGCCAACTCCTACAACAATTAAAGTCTCCAGTATTACGCCCAGTAGAATCCACACTGAAACTCCTGCCAAGCCTCGTCCAAGCGCTGGCCTAGGAAAGAAAGAGAGAAATTCCCTTAGACAGCCTGCAAAAGCTCAGTTTTAGTTCCTGAGTGCTGCAGATTTATCAGGAGAGATGGGAAGTGTCAAGCATACCTTGACTAGCTCTCCCCTCCACGCTGAGTTCCATCACATGCTGGCTTTAAACTAGGCTGGCCACAAGCCTTTTGGATGTGAGTGTGGAAACCACTCCATGACTGTGGAAGTCCAGCCAGAGCTTTGATAGGTTCTGTGTGATAATTCTGGGACTTTCCACCCAGAAGAAATCATTAAAAACTGTGCTTTTCTGCATCTGTGCTAAAAACTGGAAAATAGAGTATCTCCATGCTGTAATAGCTGGAATAGTAATTTCATGTTCCAAATAACAGGGTTATTCCTTCCCTGTCCCCAGAAGCAATGATCGGATACAGAGGCTGAAGGACCAAGAGATCCCCTTCAGCTCCTTTTCCTTGAGGTTGTGGTTTATACTCCTGAGGGAACAGACCCTGAATTAAATCGTTTTAGTGTCCTAGCACATGGCAACTCAGACACCAATAGGGTTTCCAGGCAACTGCTGCATTCTCCTGTGAAAGCAGCATCTCCAGCCTGCTTTGCCCCTAGAAATACTTCAGTTAAATCATACATGAATGGCAGAGATGTATCTGGCTATTCATAGAATAAATGACACAAACTGCTGCCATAGCTTAAAGTAAAGACTGTTTTCACTATTGTGAGGTGAAAAGTTTTATTTACCTGCAAAAGCAGATATCTATTATCAATAAATATATAGTTCCTTCCCCTGGAATGGTGGAAAAAGTCACTTTGCTCCATAACTCCCTGGAAAGCATTGTGTCTCTCTGAAAACCATGCCCAGACTAAGTCAATTAGAGCCAAGTATTTCCCTTCTATGCAAATCAGGCTCTAACGAAGCCAAGAACAGTTCAGTGTTTCCAAAGACAGAGACCAAGGAAGCCTGTTGGCACTTGCCCTCTGTGTGATCTCAGAGCTGTGAGGATGCCACAGGAGCCGGGAGCCGTGTAGAGTGGGACAGGAGGGTGCAGGCAGCAGAGACATTGGGTTGGGACAGGCAGGGAACACCAGTGGGTGAGCCATAGCTTGGTCTCCAGCTGCCACTGGAGCACCTCTGCTAGAAGCTCCCTGATTCCTGAACCAGACACGTTTTGTGGGCACAAGGCCTTTGCAATATTTCAGGCACCATCTGCTAAGGCACAGCAGGCATCCAAATGGGTTTTTTTACAGCCAGATGCAAATACACCAAACCCCACTAGGCACAGACAGATTTCCTGGAGGGTGGTGGGGAAAGAGCCCTGACTCTCCCCATATTTGTATTGCTTGATGTGGCACCTGTGTGCCACCGCTGCACCCACATGTCCTTCGCCAGCTCACCCAGCCCGGACTGCACACACCTGATGGCTCAGCTGGATTCTAATGGCTTTTGCAGTAGGAGGTCAGAGGGTTCATTTGAGGCTATCCAAACTATTTCAAACACACTATCCCATTCCTTTTTGCTCCAGCGGTGTAGGAAATGCAGCCCCTTTCCCTACGCAGCACAGCAGATGCAGAGTCAGGAGCTTGAACACAGCTTTAAACCATTGCTGTAGATGCATCAGCTTTCCTGGCTTCCCTCGGGTCTCCACCTCGTCGTGTCTCACACAGCCCCCACTCAAAGCAGAGGGAAGGATAAACATCTCAGTCTGGAAAGGCTGGGTATTCCTCCCCTTTCTGCATGACCGCCATGGACTTGTCTTCCAGGGTTTCACAGCTCTCCCTGGGCTCGACTGTTCGTTTCATTGCTCCATGCTTGGCCTCTCCTCCGTCCTCCCCACAACTCCTCGCAGTCGGGGGTCACTGAAGCTTGAGCTGCTGAGCCTCCCCAAGACCCCATCCCTCATTCCCAACCCATGAGTCACTTCCTCTTCTCAAACCTCACCTTTCAACTTCCATTTTTCATTTGCTTATGATTTTCTCTCTATCTCCGTAGGGGTTTTTGCTCTACAGCATTCAGTTGCAGCCCTGTTGGTGCAGGCAGGAGTGCTACCAGTGGTTTCAGCAGCAAATGGAGAGAGGTGAAGACATCACATTAACACACGGGGCTAAATCTTCCCTCCATGCAACACAGTGCCAGTCCCTGTGGGGATGACCTGACTGCAATCAGCTGAACATCTAAGCCATGTTGCTGTGATCACTTGAGGTTTCTTTTCTCTCAAGAAAATAAATCCATCTGAAAAAGCAAAAACTTCACCTTTTTTTTTCACATTATTTGAAACTGGCACCTGTTTTATGATTTTTCATCGGAATTTTTTGTTGAAATTATTGTTATTTTTGGAAACCATCAGAAATATGACTTTTGGTAGGAAAATGTAGTGTCTAGCCAATAAAAGAATTACTATCAAGATTTGAAGCAGCATACTGAAAAATCACCTCTAATTTAACAAAAAGTATGAAAATATAATTAGCAATAATTAAGTTTCATAAATTTTCATTTTAAAAGAGCTTTAAAAACTCCCCTTTTGTCTGTGAAGCATCATAAACATTTAGCTCATCATAAAACCATGCAGGCTGAGGTTTGGGGGTTTTGCCATCCTCAGTCCATGGCAAGCAGTACCAAAAGGACTTCTGAACAACAGGGTCTGTCTGGGACTTCTGGCTCCGTGGTCTCTGATGGACACATCCTTTATGGCCCTGTTTCATGTAAAGCACTGACTCTTCTGTGGTTATGTAATTCTTACTCTTTTGCTGCGTCAGCTATGAATAGGGAAGTCCTCTGTGGAAGAAGTGGATGTCCAATCAAAATGGCCAACCATGGGATTTTAGTGTGCACAATAAGCTGTACTTGTGGTCAGAGCAAAGAGAATTCAATAGCCACTATGGCCCCTTTCAAAATGTCACTCCTACTTTCTGCATCCTCCTCCTCTCCCTTTGCACCCTCAGTAATGCTCAGTGACAGTCGGTGCCATTTCCTCAGGGACTTGCCACCTGAGCACTCTCCCTCCTCACCGAGGTGGTGTAATTGCCCAAAGTTCTTCCTCCTGGAGCTTCTTCTGAAGGTTCCCAGCCTCAGCCCAGACTTCTCCAGCCAGTTTTTTCTTCCAAGGAACCACTGGGCAGAGATACCTCTAGGAACTCATGAAACAGGGGTAGTAAATCCACAACCACCCCAGGAGAGAAGAGCATCCTTCTTAATTTAGGCCACCTTCTGACAGCAAGCTCGGACCCTCCAAGGGCTCAGGTCTGAGCCTGCCCAAAGCCACCAGTCCTGGCCCTTGACCAAAAAACCCCAGGCTATGTTGGGGTCTGGGCTCGCTTCTCTGGTTTACTGCTGGCTCATGTAAATCCCAGTTTTCTTCTGCTTGTTACACAGACTTTCCCAAATCTACTTTCCCAGCATCTTCCCTAATGCAAAGTCCAACATTTTGCCAGGGTTTGGTCACTCTGGCCATGCTGGAGTTCTCCCTTGTCACTCCTGGGATAGTGACAGAGGCAAACCAGGGAGGGAAGAGCGAACCCTGCCCGGGAGAGGGGACTGCCTTTCATGGATGGTCCCTTCAATTTCTGGTGACCATCAGCCTGTGACAAGGGGGAATGTGGGTGTGAAGGGAACAAGGGACAGACAGGGCTTGGGAGGGTGCTCTGGTGCCTGCACTCACCTCAGGGAAGCCTGGTGGTGTTAGAGGATCTTCCACATCCCCAAATCAGCAAGCCAGAGATGAATTACTGGGGACAGCTGAGACAGGAGGCAAATGGCATCACAGTGAAGCCGAACAAGGCCTGTGACTGTGCGCTGTGGGATCCTAAATATTTGGAGAGCAAAGGTCAGGAGAACAGGACACTTCTCAGAGATGATTTTCTTCCCATCCCAGGCAGGGGCATGGAACTGCTATGCCTGGAATGACCCTGGGTGTTAGCCAGAGCCAGCACCCTTGTGGGTCACCCTGAGGTTCCGTGGTACCAGCAGGCAGGTCTGTGTTCTCTGGGTTTTGGCTGCCGCCAGGGCCCAGCACGATGCCCTCCCTGTGCCTGGTCAGTATCTATGACAGAGCTGGTGTGGTGCAGGCCAAAGGCAGGAGAAAAGTGCCCTCTGGCCGAGCCACATCCTTGGTGGGGCGTGGCAGGAGCTTCCGCGGGGTGGCTGATCCTCCTTGCCATGAAGGAGGATCATGTCCCCCGTGCCTACTGGCCAGGCCCCCGGCTGTTTCCAAAATAAACTCGGGCATGACAACGCTGACATTTGCTGTCCACAAACAGGCGCTGAGAGAAGGAGGCAGCCGTGTTCCTTTCTGCAGGCTGGTCACGAGGCAGGAGACATCCTGCTCAGTGCAGGGAGTTTGGGATCACGTGCCACACCCCATCCATCCCTCCCCTGGAAAGAGCGTCCCTCCACTGAGGGATCACAGCTCTTGCTGGTGTCCCACGCTTGGCTGGTGGCTATTGCTGGGGTGCAGGCAGGGGTGGCGAGCTGGGATTTCACCTGCTGGCTCTTTTCATGCTGCAAGAGGTTAAAAAGGCATCTGGAGAGAGGTTAGAAAGGTGAAGAAGTTGAGCCAAGGATCCTGCCAGAGATGTGCACATAGAGGATCCCAAGGGTCAGCACACACCAGCCCACCTACAGGAACAAGCACCTGTCAGATCCCTGATGGAGAAGGGTCCGTTGGGACACTAGCAGATGACAGGGAGAGGTTTCAGTAAGGACACCCACCCCAGGGTGCCCTCTGATGCTTCAACCTTTCTCACCTGCCTCAATTCCCATTCCTATTTGGGAGTCAGGTGATATCTGCTGACAGAGTTCTGGCATCCCTGGGATTTCCCCTGGAGGGAGGGCTGGGGACAGAAGGCAGTCCCTGGGAATGTGATGCCAGTCAATTTATTCTGGGAGAGACGCCAAAGCTGAGCACAGCTGCCGAAACAGGGGCTTTCCTCACGTGCAGGCTGCTCCTCCTGCCACCCCTGCCCTTGGCTGAACACTGTGGGGAGAGTGGGGAGAGATTGTACATCCCTCTCCTGCACCCCAAACACCCCCTGCAAGGGGGAGAGGCATCAACATCCCCCCCAACCACGATCCCAGACTCTCACACTGGAGCTGTGTGAACATTGCTGTCATGTTCACTAATTACCCAGATAATTCAGCTCCGTGAGAAATGAAGGGATTTATTTTTCTGGTTATTGCTCCAGCCAGGTTAAGGCATCTGGAAACAACTCCCACATCTTCAAGCTGAAGTGAATATTGAAGGACAAGTTGCAGCAACAAAAGCTCAGGCTGTTAAATCGCATGTCTGTAATTAACACTCCCAGCACGTTACAAAGAGGGTCAGGAATCACAAGGCTGACTAGGGAAACTGAGGCACAGAGCTGCAAAGCAGCATCCCCCAGGAGCAGATCATAGCTCTGCCTCACCCCCAGCACCATCCTGATCTGCCCCTTGCTGGAAAGGCTGGGCAGAGTCCTTGCTGAGCCAGACCCAAGTCCTGTCCCTCGGAGAGCAGAAGGCAAAGCAGTTTCGGAGGGTGCCTCAATGAGGGCACACAGCCCTCGGGACCTGTGCTAACAGTGTGGGTGAATTCCTTCAAGCTGCTGGATGCTTCTCGCAGCTGCAGAACAAATTCAATAACAATACTCTGAGCAATGCCTTTTTAATAGGCACGAGGTGAAAAGAACCCGACGAGTCAATATTTGCGGATGAAAACAAAATAAGCCGAGCTGTTAGCACAGAGGAATGCGAGGGAGGCCGGAGGCGGCTGGGGTAATTATTATTTCATCTGCCAGACAGCCATGGTCCTGCCCGCTGCCTCCTTCCCCCACTGCCCACGCTGGCTGTGCCGGAGGGAGGGCAGGGGGAGGTGGGGACGGGGCAGAAAAAAGCAAATTTGGCTGCGGCAGCACCGGCGTGTGGCTGGGGCTGGCTCAGCGCTGCGTCCGCTGGAGGGTGAGCGCTGCCCTGGCCCAAGTATTTAATGTCAGCGCCTGGAATGTGCTTAACACAACATTTTACAAGGGAACATTAGTCAAGCATCTGCACTGACAGAGCGGGTCAGCGATAAGGAGCCAGTGCATGGGAGCTGCAGGGAGACAGCTCTTGTTTCAGGCTAAGGAGGGCAAGCCTTGCAGAGATGGTGCCAGGGCAGGCTGAGGGGGTCAAAATGAGCCAGGCAGCCCTGCTGTCCTGACAAGCACCACACAGGAGTGAAAGTGCCACACTGACAAGTGGGGTCCCGCTTCCCACGGTCCCCCAGCTATTGCCTGCGGTCTCAGAGAGCCCTCCTTCAAACCTCCTGCAAAGTGGGATTTGGGGAAACCTGTGCAAAAGCCATTGCCTGCCACATGCCCTTGTTTGCAAGAGTGTTTGGCTGTCCATGGGTGGGAACTTTTCATGACACATCTCAGGCTTTGCTCCCTTGCAGCATGGTCTCTTGAGAGTGCAGCTTCCCCCTGAGCCAGCCCGGTCAAGCCATGGCAAGAAGCATCCAGCCCCAATCAGCAGGAGCAAGATGTGCCTGGAAATCTCCCAGAAATCAGGTCAGTGAAACATTAGTCAGCTTTGCCTGTGACCTGAAAACAGCACTTCCCTCCATCTATTCCTGGAGCTATCCCTGTTCATTAGCCTTCTTGGCCCCCGGGCTTAAAAAAATCGCCCAGTGTCATGACGCCTTAATAAGATGTCATCTTCAGCCATGACAAACATGAGCACTCAGTAAATAATAGCCCTGCCATGTAATGTCATGCCTCTACCATCTGTTGTAGCAATGACTGTGCCTCACTCACCTGCCACCCTCTCCCGGCTGCTCTGTGTGAGCAGCGAGGGAGCCAGGCCAGGGCTTGGCCATGCAGCCCCTCTGGCAGCTGCCAGGCTTATCTCTGGGGTGGGCAGAGCAGCCATCACTTCTGTGGGGCAGGGAATGTGCTGGGACACAGGTGGAGATGTGTGATCCAGGGCGGGAGCAAGGGAGCATGGCCCTCAGCACCTGTCTGCTCCGGGAGATGCAAAGGGGCTTCCTCACTTTCCTCCCTCTTTCCTCCTTACTCTCACCTTTCTTCTCATTTCACTATTCTCTTTTTTCTTAATATCTTTCTCCTTTCCTTTCGTTTCCCCTTTCCCCTTTCCCTTTTCCCTTTTCTGTTTCTTTTCATCTCGGCCACAGTCCTGCATCTCCATGCTGGCTTCCTCCTGGCCTGTTTGAGCACAGTCTCTCTGCTTTTGCTGCAAACCCACTTCCACAAAGCTCTCCAACCATTGCTTAGGGGACAGAGCAAAGCTGAAGGCATTTGAAAACTCACCTCAGCAGTTTTGGAACAGAGTTCCCCTTGTCCTGCCCATCCTCTACCACTAGTGAGCATCAACCCCTTTGTGCCTCAGTTTACCCATCTGCAGATCTGGGGTTAATGACCCAGAGCAAACCTGTTACCATGGGGTGGGTTTTTCACACTGGCTGGCTGAGGACACAACTCTGCTCCCCAGTAAAACACCTCCTCTCTGAGCCATGGAGAAGAGACTGCACCACAGAGCAGCTGTTGCTCCTCACTGCTCAAGCAGCTCCTGTTTCCCTTCTCCACACCCCTTGGTACAGCCCCTTCCAGGGCTGGAGGGACACAGGCATCAGGTGGGAGTTGCAGAGCCAGGAGGTAATTGTTGGTAGCAACTAAAAAAAAAAATTTAAAATGGTTTTTAAAATTATATGGATTAATGAAAGCTGTCTCAGGCAGGGGGATTCAAGTGTGCAATGCCCTTGGTCGGCAGTGAAGGAGAAGGACACTGCCTTTTCAAGATGCCTTTTTTGCCCCCTCCCTTTCCTGTGGAACTTGGGTTACACCAAGTGCGTAAAGGATCGCAGGACGTGGCAGTGCTGTTTGCCATGAAAACTAATAGGGCTATGCCTGCTTTCATCAGGGGTGTAACCAGAGCCACGGATAATGTTTTAAAAGGCACAGCAGCTTCAAGTGCAAGTGGGGATTTATTAATGAAATCGAAACCACGCTCGAGGCTTTGCGAGTCTTATTTTAAGAGTCTGAAGGAGAAAGGAGCGAGCTGCCTGGCTGGGTGGGCAGGGAGGCAAGGTGGCCAGAGCTGTGACACTGAGCAGCAGTGACAAACAGTGGTGACAAGGGCTCACAACTTCGCTGGGCTGCTGTTCTTGCTCTGCCGCAGATTCCCTGCACAACCCTGCTCGTGTCGCTCAGCCTCACTGTACTTCAGCTCTCAGCCTGCACAGGGATCGTGAATCACTCCCCTGCAACACCTTTAGAGAGAGATTGTACTTCTGTACAAATAAGGATCATGCTCCATGGATGCTTCCAGTCTCTGCTGATTTTTCAGGTCCTTAAAGGACCTAAGGCAGTAGTCAAGAGTTCCCACAGGATCCTATAGGTTCAGAGAGCAGCTCTGGGACCTTTTCCCACTCTGACACTGCCGTATGACAGGGCAGCCATGCATGTGGGGACAGGATGAGACAGGTTAAAAATGTCCCAGGAGGTGGTTAGATCAAGCAAACAGATGCCCAGACTCCAAGGGTCTCTGGTTCTGCTACAGACACAAAGCCCATTCATGCTTGAGGTCTCTGGTTTCTGCTGCTTTGAAACAGAGGCAGAGCAGTGGCTGCAAGGTTGAATTCCCAGTTTTGGCCAGCTCTCAGTGCTCTTGATGCTACTCAGTAGACTCAAATAACTCCTCTGTGCTGGTGGATGTGTTACCAGTCCTCAATTAGGCTGCAGGAGGCAGCAAACACAGTTGGCTCCTTCTGATTCAGGAGAGCGCTGAGTATGACCTACAAGTGCATTTGAAAGCTGAATTTGGTGCTAGGGGAAAAGGAGGTTGTGCTCCTGAGAGCATGTCTTGGTTTAACCCCAGCAGACAACTAAGTACCATGAAGACTCTGGCTCAGTCTCCCTCACCCCAGTGGGGTAGGGACGAGAATTAGAAAAAAGTAAAACCCATGGGCTGAGAACAGTTTAATAATTAAAATTAGTTAGAATATAATATTAATTACTTAATAATAGTAAGGGAGATTACAAAAGGAGAGAGAGAGGGGACTAAAACCCAAGAAAAACAAGTGATGCACAATACCATTGCTCACCATCCCATCCCCAGGCAGTGATAAGTGGTTCCTGGCCAACTCCCCCTAGTTTATATAGTGAGCTTGATGATCTATGGTATGGATTATCCCTTCGGCCACTTCGGGTCAGCTGTCCTGGCCGTGCTCCCTCACAGCTTCTCGTGCACCTCCACACTGGCAGAGCATGGGAAACTGAAAAGCCCTTGACTTAGGATAAGCACTACTTAGCAACAGCTAAAACAGCAATGTGTTATCAACATTATTCTCATACTACATCCAAAACACTGCACTGTACCAGCTACTAGGAACAAAATTAACTCTATCCCAGCTGAAACCAGGACAGAGCATGATATGGGTTTAAGGGTCTGTTTCTCCATCCCGAGCACAGTGTGGCTGGTCAGCAGGTGTGAATTGTGCAGAAGAGATACTCCTGCATCTATTTGTCTCATTTTAAAAGAGGGGAAAGGCTGTAAAATAAGCATTTCTGTTTGCAGAAAGCCTGTTGGAAAGGCTTTCTTAGCCTCAGATGCCCTTGCCGTCTGCATACATAAGAAACTCGTCATAAGGTTCTTATTTCCTCTTTACCTTTTTATATAGCCCATAATAAGATGCCTAATTTTAATGGACTGTGTGGATCTCACTAGCAGGGAATGGCTCTAGCAGGGAGGCTTTAACCCTCTGTTTCAACAGGATCAGCAGTGGAGCTTTTGGTCCCTTGCTCGACTCCACTGCAGGTGATTTCTGCAGCCACCTCCACCAAACACTCCCTTCCAGCTGGGAGATGCTCAGATGGACATGACCCATGCAGTGTTTGTGGGAGCTTGCCCCTCTCCCTCAAATGTTTATGAAGCTCTGTAAGGAAAATTAGGAGTATTTTGCCAAGCTGGAAGATGTGGAGAGAGATGGATTTGTTCAGTCAGAGAAGAAGGAGACAACGGAGCCCCCATCCTCCTGGAAGCAAATGGGAGGCAATGGACACAAGGCACAGCAAGGGAAATTCTGCATAAATATTCAGAAAATAATTCCTAGTGAGGTTAGTGACAAGACAGTTAGAAAAGCACGTGGAAGGGTGACTTTCCTGGGCTGATCCTCTAGGGAAAAAAAAGACCCTAAAGATATGACCGCAGGGGAGTGCAAATGGTCACAGCAGGGCACCACACCTGCTCTGGGTCCGTGTTAAAACCCTCTTAATGTCCTTGGTGAGATGCAGGGTGAGATGCTGTATAACCCAGCCCAAAAGATGCTTCAGTGTCCCTTGCTCGGGGCACAGCTCCACTTGGGTGTCAGCAGCCTGGCTGGGATCTTGTCTGGGAAAAGCAGCGCATGGGAGCTGATGGAGACACTACAGCAGATGGGTGAAGGCAGCTCCAGGCAGAGGGATTCACAGAGCACATGTCAGCAGATCTGGGCTGGTTCCTGTGTTTCTGACAGCTCCTTTCTCCCAGAGCTCCTGGACAGGAGACAAAACGTGATTTCTTGCTCCTTCCACTCAAAGACGGCTGTGAAAGTCTGATTTATGCTGAACACTCTGGAAAAGAAGAAAGCTTGGCTGTAGAACCAAGTTCAGATCCCAGCCAGGGGAACCTTGCGTGGGATCAGCAAGTTTTAACCATGCAAATCAAATTTGAGTCCAAACAGAGCCCTGTTTCATGACTTCTGCCTCTCCCTTTCTCACTGCACAGGCTCAGGCTACCTTTTCCCTGAACAAGCCCTCACATCCATTCCCAGTGTCAGGGACAGTCTGGGATGTTGTAGACAACTTTTATTTTCATTTTTCTCTTTTCTCTTTTATTTTTCTTTTTTTTTTCTTTTTTCTTCTCTTCTGCAAGGCACAGCCAAACATGTCACAGCTCTGTCTTTCACTGAGATGATTCCCAGCTGCCAAAATGTACTGGAAGAGGTCCACCTGCCTGTGAGCCTGTCACCAAAAGCTGTGTCTGAGCATGGCCTCATGCTGTGTGACCCCAGGCAGTCTGGAGGAGTGCTCAGGGCACCAGGGAGAAGGAATTTCTTGGCTCAGTTGTCAGCAATGAAGGTGAACAGGTGACCTTTATTATCCATGCCTTTGTTTCCCCAGGTGGATGCAGCAGGCCAAAGGCCACCATGTGTCCTTTTTCTCCAGACCCACCACCTCCTGGATGATCCTGAAAGTGGTTGTGGGAGCAATCTTTGGGGGTTTTTTGGGATGTTTCCAGTGACAGTAACAGCAAATCCTCACCCTGTTACGCAGGTGAGAGCGATTCAAAGACAGCACTGATGCATCACAGAGAGGTGAGACCTCCCATCCAGGCCTGCTCCCACTGGGAGAATCCAAGGTGTTCAGGAGGCCCAGAACCCTCTGTCTAAGATGGGAAACTTGTGCCCAGCAATCTGGTTTACAAGGGAGGTACAAGAGGGCCTGAATGGGTCCTGATGAGCCTGGACATATTCCCGGTGTACACACAGACATGGAAGGAGAGGCAGCGATGAATACAAGTTGCAGAAGGGAAATCTTGGATTAGGTATTGGGGAAAAATTTACTCTCAAGATGGTTAAACACAGAGGACCAGGGTTGTGGGGGAATCTCCATCCTTGGAGACATTCAAAACTTCACTGGCCAAAGTCCTGGTCAATCTGACCTGAATTGACTTTGCTTTGGGGCTGTTGGACCAGAGACCTTCAGGTTCCCAGCAACCTGAATTATCCTGTGACCTACATCCACAGCACTACCCAATATTCTCTTGCATCATCTAGAGTTCAATGAGCCCATCTGGTTTTCTGCTTCTAAATCAGCAGGATCTTAATTCTCCCTTATGGTTTAATCCCTTAATTCATTTGCCGTAATCCTGTAGTATGTGGCTGGAGGAAAAGGAAACAGCGCAGCAAAGAAAAGAGAGAAATGCAACAAGTGCCCCTGAGATTAGTATATTACTCCTCTTCTTTCCTGTTTGCCTTCCTGCTGTTCTGCTTCCATGAAAATTTGTGGGATTTCATCCAAAGCTCCAGAATCTCCTCTCCAGCAGTGTCTGGGGATGGATGCTTAGAAAGAAAATAAAAGAAACAGTGAGCAGAGAATTATTCTCTCCCTGCTACTCTCTGCCAACCTCAGGCAACTGAAGCCTGAAGGACCTCTGAAGTTAAAGGCCACATCCAGACTTGAGCACTTGGTAGTTACCATCTAAGAACCTGCCAGCAGAGTGAGAGCCATGGCAGAGTTTTACAGGATGACCCAGCGAAAAGTATTTCCTGTACTTCATGTGAAACAGGCTGTCCAGTTCTCTCACTGGGCACCTCCCTGTGCCCTCTCACCTCATCAATGCTGCCTTGGCAAAGGTCATCTGGAATGTGGCTATCTGGGCAGCTGCATGGTGTGTCCAATACCCTGTGTTTCTTCAGAGGTGGAAGTGAGCTGAAGCGCAGCCTTCTGGAGGAAAATAATCTACACACACTCTCGCCACTTTTGTCCACTAACAAAGCACACAGTGGTGGCAGGAATTCCCCCTCCACAGCGTTTTGGGATACTCAAAGTTCATACAGCTGCACAAGGAGGGCGAGGGGATGCCTTGCCTTCCCCTATGCTGACACGCAGGGCTGGCTTCGAAAAGATGTCAGTGGAGTTTGGAAAAGAAGCAGAAATATGTATTTCCCTAATAAGCTGAAAACTTCAATAAATGTTTTCCCTCAGTAGGATGTAGCTGAGGAATCTGGGGACCATTGCTGGAGCCAGCCTCTCTGAGAGGAGAAAGTGAAAAGCCAGTCCAAGTGCAACAAATGCCTGGACAATAAAGGGATCTGAAGGGGTTCAAGGGTAGGAGGGATTTTTTTTTTTTTGTCTCTTTGTTGTTGTTTCTTGATTAATATTTATATGTCAAAACCAGCAAAGCACACCTCCAGATCACACATGGGATCTTTTTTCCTTACTTGGGCAACAGAACATATAGGCAGGACAATTGTGCAAACAAAGATGTGTGCCAAGCCCACGGCACTGAAGGGAAGAAATAAAAATACCAGTTATTTAAAACACATGTATTAACAGAGGGGTTGACCTCTCCCCTGCCTTCGTGCTCTGCTGACATCGAGGGGGGAGATGATGAACCTTGTGGAGCATCAGACTGGCCCCAGCCCCCAGGGGATGGAGGGGTTTTGCTGCGCTGGCCCATGGGATCTCTGGGTCACCCATCAGCACCTGCTCCATCTGTCACCATCACCCGTGATGTCACACACACCTCTCTGCCGCAGCAGGGTCCTGGGGAGCAGGACACAGCTGCAGGAGAAGCTGGTTGAAATTCTCGGCCCTTCCCTAGCGGGGAGCAGAACAGCTTTGGCTCAAATGGGGGGCCAAGGCCAGCGACTGCAGTGTTGTGATATCTGTGGGATGCTTCTCGCACCCCTGAGCCTCATCTGCCATGGTTTGCAGCATCTCCTGGGTACAGTGACAGATGACAGCCACAGAGGGAGAGGATTCATAGAAATCAACTTCATGCCAGCAAGGCTGTACCTCCTTCTCCTTCTCATGACCCTCTTTGAACCCTTCTTCCCTGCCTCCCCTCTTCAAAGGCATCCAAAAGATTCCTGCCCAAGTGTTCCAAATTCAGGGCTGAGCAGTGTTCCCAGCATTTTTGCTTTGTAAGGTGGATGGAGGAATACAGAATAGCAAGGGGCTGGTGTCACCCAGCCCCGTCCCACTGCCCAGCTTTGCACCAGGTTTCCAAACCCTGAGGAGAAGTGTCAGGTCCTGCCTGGGGATCCTCCATTCCCGAGCAATGACAGTGATCTGATCCGGGTGCTCCAGCACGGCGGTGAGGAGGGGCTGCAGGGTCCTCGGGGAGATAATGGGAGTCGGAAGGCAGGAATGTCTTATCAACTTCTTCGAAAGCAGAGTCAAGCCCTTCAAATGAAAGCCCTTGAGGGAGAGGAGATGATCTTCCCTCAAGTGTCAGGCACATTTCAGCAGTTTATAAATATCACTGTCCTGCCTCCACCACACTCAGCCTTGCAGCACTGGCCACTGCATCAGCCCTGGACCTGGTCCTGGCAGAGCTGAGCGCCTGTGCTTGACTCAGACAGGGAGGGCCAGGATCAGGCCTCAGGTGTGGGTGTTTCCAGAGGCACTTGCAGCTGCCATTTCTTGGTTCAGAATTCCCAGCTACATTTTGAGGTTTGAGCTACATGCTTTTCCCTATGCAGACCAAAGAAGGGGTTAAACCGACCTTACCTTTTCAGGATCAGGACAAGACATTCACTTGGCTGGAAAGTGAGCAAGATCCAGTCCCTTTCTCTCCCCCATTCCTCTTGCCACCCTGTTTCTCTCCTGCACATCCCACTGCAAAGCTGCTTCGGGTGCCCGATGATGAGCTGTGAACCCTAATGATGAGCTGTGAACCCTAATCCCTCACAGATTCTGACACCTGACAAGGGCAGGAAGGTGATGAGGGAAGCAACCGAACACATCTGAGTTCTCCCCGCCCTGCTGCAAGGTACCTAGGGCTGATGCCACTAGCTTTCAGTGAGATTCCAGGTCTGCGTTTCCCCTGTATCCGCCTCCTGTTTAAAGTCGGGGGGGAATTGCCCCAAGAGGTGTGCGAAGTTGCTGGTTTTATTCTTCCAGTCCTGAGAACAAAAGAAGCATCCCGAGACGGAGCCTCGAGTCTGCTAAGGCAGTCAAATCCCAACTGGCGATCATGTTTTATCCTCGAGATGAGTTTTGGGATGGGCTCAGCAGAGACACCCAAAGCCACACAAGGGCCGGTGTTGTGGCCGGGCTCCCGGGAGAGCGGCTGGAAGGGGTGAGACGGGAGAATGGATTTGCCAGCTCTGCCTTCTCTCGGGACACCGGCCAGCCCTCCCCGCGCCGGTTCCTGCCTCTGCCCCCGGGTTCTTCCTAATGAGGTTTCCAGCTCGGCTGAAGCCCCGCGTTGCTTTAAGGACCGCAGCCGTCCAGGGCTGAGCGGGACTGGGGAGGGAAGCGGGGGTCGCCGCTCCCATCCCCCGATTTCTCTCCTCCACGGTATTATGGAGGGTTCGGGTTACACCAAACAAACGCGAAAGAGGGGCAAAACTGAGGGGGGGTGCAAAAAATATGGTCACTGACTCATGGCAAGACGGGGCGAGGGGGTTACAAACCCTGTGCCGGTGATACCTTTGGAAGGGGCGGCTTGGGGTTGCTTTCGGCGGTGGTCCCTGCGCCCTGTGCAGGAGTTTGTGATGGAAAGTCTGCAAAAGCCATTAGGACTTTTGTGCTGGGGCACTAGAAAAGCAACGCAGACACCACTCACTTTTCTAAATAAACATTAGTCTTAAAAAGTTTGCACTGCTGACCCCCGCAGCTCTGATTACTTGTAATTCTCTGAACCATATTTTAAGGCTTTTAACTATTTTTTTTTTTTTCGGGGAAGGGGAGGGTTTCGTCCGTTCGTCCCTGCAGCCGTGCCACGGCTATGCCGCCGTACCGTGTGCTCCGGGGCCGGGGGGGTCTCTGCCCGCTCCCCAAGGCAGGTCCTTACTCCATAGCCCCGCAGCCACAGCTTCTACGCGTATTCAGCTTCCTCCACGTTGCCCCGAAGAAGCTCTTTTTTCTTCCTTTTTTTTTCTTTTTTTTTTTTTTTCTCTTTTTCTTCGAGTGGTTGGGACCACATTCGCGATCCCGATGAAGAGATGCTGTTCCCCTCTCAGGGCTCCCCGGCAGGACAGAGGTGGTGCTGGCTGCGGCCCCATCCCCACCGGGCTGTGCCCTGAAACAGCCCCGGGAACCCCCCCAAGCCCTCAAAGAGCCGCATCTTCGCAGCGCAGCGGAGGCAGCTGCACCGAGGTATCATCAGCATAATTGGAAGGGTCACATGTTAAACCCTCGCTGTTGTTCGCGGTAATGTAGCTGTGTCCCCCGGTTGCACATTTACCGATTTCTCGCAAACCAACCATTGTCACAAGGTTCATTTCAGGAGGAGTGATCCAATGGGTTGCCACGGCAACTATAATGACATTAAAATAGAGGCAGCAGCCACCGCCCCCCCACCCCCCTCCCTTCTTCTCCCTCCTTTAAAAATCGGCAGCAAGCCGGCAAAATTCCGCACCTTCCCGTCGGGGCAGCCCGGGAAATAACACGGGGATCCAGCTGAAAACAAAACGTGTTGGGCGGGAGGTTGGTTTATATAAAACCTTCCCAGAGAAAGCGGCCGAGGGAAGCCCCGAAAGGCGGCGGGAGCCGCGCGGAGTCCCCGCGCCCGCGGGAGGCGAAAATGACCGAAGTGCGCAATTTCCAGGCGGGAGCGGCGCGCGGAGCCCGGGGCTGGGAAGCGTGACCGAGTCGGGATCCATCCCTGCCCCGAGCACCCGGCGGGAGCGGGGAAAATGGTACAAACCTGAGGGTTCCAAACACCCGCAGAGGCACCTGCGGGCTGGGCGGTGAAAGCCTCTCCCCCGGCCCGGCCCCGCGCTGGAAGTCCACTTCGCACCACTTGGTTTTCCGGGAAACGTTCGTTTCCAATTAATTTGCCTTTATTATTTCTCACCGGTGCTGCTACGGTGCTTTCACGCATTTTTATTTTTCCCCACGAATTTTGGGGGCAGAAAAGATGTTTTAAAAAGGGACCCCTGTTTCTGATTATCACAAGAATCACAAGACGCCCTTCCCTCTCGATGAATATTTCCCTTCTGTCTGTCCCAGGCACATAAATAAGTGCGATCAAGGAATACTGTGCAAAAGCAAGAGGAAAATTCTGGGAATATCGACTATGATATCAGCTGGACCTGGCGGGAGGCTCATATATGTTTATTTTCCGTATAAGAGAGCGTACTGCCCGTCTTCTGTCGTCGACAGCTGATAGCAGCGCCTGAAATCGAGCTCTGAAGGATTTCAGTGACACTTTCCGACGTGTTTTCCCCGATTTCTCAGTGAGGCCGGGAAACGAATAGATTCTATCAATTTCTCGGCATTTTTTCCCATGTGAGCCTGTGGGCAAGAGTTTGCCGAGCAAGGACAGAGTGGAAAGACGTGACAGCTCCGATCAGAGCCGTGGTTTCATTACTTCCACCAAAATGTGCCCAGCACCTGCCTGCCACTGGGGTAAATCCCCACTCGGGGAAGAGCGGGGAACGTGCCCACGGCCGGCAGCGCCGAAAAATTAGAAAGGAAAAGGAGAAGGGGAATTCTGCGCAACCCGAAGCGGCGCCGCCCGCAGCCGGTTCACACGCGGTTTGCGGCGGTGGAGCGGCTTCCTCCGGCCGGCCCAGCCGGCGGGGCTGTGGCACCGACACTCGCACCACGCCGAATATCCGCCCAGGGACAGGGCCACACCGGGGGATGCTCCCAACTGCCCCCTCGCAGCGCCCGTGGCGGCTGGGGAAGGGGCCGTGGCCTCGGGGCTGCGGGTTCTGAGGGCGCCGCTTGGCCCCGGCCTCCTGAGGGCTGCCCGAGCCTCCGGAGCTGCCTCCTTCCCTCCCTCCCCCGCACACAGCCTCTGCGGCTGCCGGGCTACCCCGCGAGCGGGGGCGTCCTGGTCCTACTGCCACCTACATCTCGGCAGGGATGACGAGGGTGGGATGCGGGGGCCACCCCGCAGCTTGGCCAGAGGTTCCCCACCTCCGGCTGCTTTTGCAAAACGCGCTTGGGCTGGGGTTTGGGTCACCCAGGGCAGGCGCTTGTGCCAGTCGCCGTTCCCGGGGGGACCCGAGGGTGCGGTCTCCCCACAGGAGTTGGGGTGGGGAAAAGCGGCCGAGATGGTGCGAAAAGACCGGCCGGAGCCGCGGGAGAGACGGAGAGGCGGCCGCGGGTGGGTGTCCCTACAGCAGGGCCAAGAGGGGGTCCCCAGACACAAGTCCAGCTCCTTGGGTGTGGGACCCTCCACCGTGTGGCTGGAGGGCAGCCCCGGGAGAGCATAGGTTGCCGGGGACACAGCCTGGGCTCAGCTCGCTCCAGCTCCAGGGAGGCCAGAAATGTTCTTTTTGACGATCTCCTGAGCTCAAGAGCGGTCAAAAACGTCCCTCTGAAGTGACCCTCTTGGCAGGGACTTATTGAAAGACATATGCAGAGTAGGAGCATGCCCGAGGGGAGATGGGAGCCTCGTGGGACAGGGAAGAAAACGAAATTAAAACCGAGTTAAAAAGAAGAAGGAAAGAGAGAGAAAGGTGGGAAACCGAAATTATCCTCCTCGTGAAACGTGCCGGGCTTCTCCGGAGTAACTGCAGAAAGGAGGCCTTTCCACTAGGGTGGATAAATTTACTCGTGTCCCACATGACTGAGGGTGGGGGACCCGGGGCCGGGGGAAAGAGAAAGGTCATGGGACTGGGATTTGGGTTGTAAGTCACAGAGGAGACGTGGATTTCAGTGCCCCGTTAGGTGGCAGCGGCCTCTGGTTTTGCAAGAGAAGTAATTAAATAGAGAGGGGGAAAAAAGAAAAATTTTAAAAACGGGAGGGGGGATAGAAGAGAAAAGAGCATTTTAGAAATAACACGGGTAAAATCTCAGAAGATTAGGGGTGGGAAGGTGCGCTGGGCACAGACCCAGGAGAGCGCCTCTGGGAGATCCTCGTCGCCTGGGGAAGGGATTGTCCCCCACATGTCCCAGGGCCGGCGGCGGGTGCTCGGCTCTGTATCCTGCCCGGCCCCGGCTCTCTCAGCCGAGCCCTGGCGCTCCTTTTGTTGCCTTTATTTTGTGGCCACGTTTCTCTCCTAGAAAGAGGAGACCGCAGTGGCGCTGCAGGCCGAAGCGGGGGGGTCGGCACTGCCCGGCCAGCTGATCCCCATCTCGCTCCCCTCACCCCCACCGGGACCTGCCGCGGAAGGGGAGCCGCGGTCCGGGACGAGGGGGCCCGTCTGCCTGGACCCTGGAATTTTTCGGCCCCATCCCCAGTCGGGGGAAGTTTTTCCTTCTCTACATTTAGTTTGTTTCAGTTTAAAGGGTAAGCGGCGGCACCTCCATCCCCGGCCCGCCGGGGGTCCGGCCCCAGCACGGCTCCTCTCCCACACCCGGCTGTGGAGTTTCACCTCATCCGAGGTCTTGTCCTCTGTCCCCCCTTGTCCCTCTGGCGAGGGCTGATGGGTGGACATTATGGCGGGCCCCCCAACTAATCTCGTCCGGGTGGGGGGAAAAATTCCCACGGACTTTGCAGGGAGTGCAGCTGGAATGAAAGGCGATCGTGTGCCCCGCGGAAGGCTCTCACTGCTGAAGAGTGATTTGCGAGGGCCGGGGCTGAGTGGGGGCTCATCCACGGGCTTTCCGAGTGCTCTCCGCTCGCCTCCGTGGGCAGGGAGAAGTGAAGTATCTGGGAATTTCTGTGAGAGTGAAAGGAATCGCCGGTGTTGTTTCAAGCCGTTTCAAACCCGCGGTCCTGACGAAAGAGGAATCTAATTTCACTTAAAGGGCGAGTTAAAGCAGGGAAAACGAAATATGAATGAAACGGATAAAGAGGCCCCCGGAAAGCGCTTCTCTGCCACCCTTCGTAACGGAGTCCGAGCCTCGATAACCAAAAAGGATCAAGGGTGGGAGATACACCACTAAACCGGTCATTAGAAAGATCCCGAGGCACCGACACGAATTCTCCCATGGAGAAACTGACAGACAAACTCATTACACCGCTTGGGTCTCCGTCCCGATCTCCCATCGGGAGATTGCATCCCTTGCAGGTTTTCATCCTGCAGTGGCAGGGAGGGGTGGGTGTGATTCACCCCATACCCTTATACCTCATTCACCCGATCCCAGGGGAAGGGATGCGGGCAGCCAGGGCGGTTGGGAAAGCGAGGAATCCCGCCTGCCCTCGGCCGGGAAAGGCTGCCGGGCTCCGGGCTGCTCGGTACCGGCTGCCCGATGGGGCTGAGCCCCTTCCCGGGCCGCGGGCGGGCGCATCCCCGTACTGCTCACCCGAGGATACCATTAGCATCTGAATGACGGGGAAGGATTGGAAACGCGCGGACAAAACCCTGCCGCGAGTAGGTTTTGTCCCGTCCTGGATCTCAGCGTCACCTGTTGCTGCCACGGGCTTGGGGTGCCAATGTGCATCTCGTTTAAGAAAAAGAATAAAATGTGAATCGGTCCCACACGGGGTCCCCCGAGCCCTTGGGGAGCGGGCACCAGCACCCGCTCAGCCCCGCAACCCCGCATGGGCCGCGCGTCCCGCAGCGACCTCCCCGATAAAGACACGGGCTGGAAAGGGGGTGTGGGGCGTGTGCTCCGGGGGCCCGAGCTCCAGAAAACGCGCCCAGAACTGCTCCGTAGCCCACCGGGCACAAGCAGAGGGAAGATCTGAGCCCGGAGGGGCGCCTGCCAGAATCGCTCCTGGTTCAAAGGAGGGGAGACCCCCTCCTCACTGCGGCCAAGCGAGAGATTCCCGAGGGTGGGACATGGCTGAAAATCTCTTGGACAGAGTGGAAAAGCGGCCCTCGATGAACCCCAGATGAAGTGGGTGAGGCAGGAGAGACAGATAGAGAGAGAAATAGGGAGGAAAAAAGAAAGGGAAAAAGATAGAAAGAGAGTGGAAGCAAAAGAAATAGAAAAAATAAAAAGGAAAATAGTTAGAGTAAGAGCAAAAGAGAGAGGAAAAGAAAGAGAGGAAGGGGAGAAAGATGAAAAAGAAGAGAAAGAGAGAAAAACAAACCAAAATAAATTAAAATGGTTAAAAAGGGGGGGAGAAGCCAAAACAGAAAAAAATTTAACACGGTGGGGAGATAGAAAAGAAAGAAAGAAGGAAAGAAAGAAAGAAAGAAAGAAAGAAAGAAAGAAAGAAAGAAAGAAAGAAAGAAAGAAAGAAAGAAAGAAAGAAAGAAAGAAAGAAAGAAAGAAAGAAAGAAAGAAGGGGAATGACAAAGGAGAAATAAAAAGCGAAAAAAGAGCGGATGAGAAATAAAAGGCAACGAGGAGGAGGAAGGATAGACGAGCTGTAGTCCGGGAGGTGAGGGGAGAGCGAGGAGCCCCTGCCCCTCTCTTCGCCTCACAGACAGACACCGGGGTGAGCACAGGTCCCTGACCTACCGTGGACATCTCGAGATTTCAAAAGCACCAACTTAATTTCCAAAGCAATTTTCCCGCGGCTGAGCTGGCTCCGACAGCTCTTCCTGCCCTCTCCAGAAGGGAAAACGGATTTTTTTTAAAAAAACATTTTTAACATCTCTTTTCTCTACGTTTTGCTCGGGGAAGAAAATAAACGAAAAAGAGATGGGGAGGGAAAGAAGATGCTGGAAGGCAATGTTTTCGGGTCGGGCACTGGGGCACAGGGAGATTGGACGGTATTATTAAATCCTAAATTCACCATGAAAACGGGTGTTTCTGCGCAGTCACAAGGAAAGGCCAGGGCAGTCCTGGAGGAAGGATCGAACTATTGGAAAAGATGTTCTTGATGTCCAAAGGTTGTTTTTATAATCCAGGCTGATTTATTTTTGTTCGGGGCTGCGAGAAACTAGAAAGAGAAAACAAAAAAACTACCGGAGAAAGGAATAAGATCTTGACCTTTCCTAATTCTCCAAATCAGCAGTAATGGAAAGCAGAAGGTGCCAGGGGAAGAGGCGGGAGGTGAGGGCCGAGCGGGCGGTGCAGCGGGGCCGGCCGGGCCGGGGTCCCGCACCCGCAGCCCGCAGCGGGCGAGGGAAGGGCCACTCGCTCCCCTCCTCGGGATCCGCACCGCTTAACACGGGCTTAGTTAAGCGAAAGCAGAGAAAGAAATTACACACATACAGCCCTCCCGCTGTGGTCCCGACGGGGATATTCCGGGGCAGGATCGTTTTATCCCGCCCCGACAAACCCAAGGAGAATCCCCCGTTTTCCGCCTCTCCCGGGCTGCGCACACACGGAAATCCGCCGCGGAGTAACTACGCAGAGAGCGTCGCGGTTTTGCTACAACCCCTTCATCTGACATATAGAAAGCAGAGGAGTGGGGGCACATAAAAAAAGAAAAAAAAAAAAAAAAAAAGAAAAAAAAAAAAAAAAAAAAAAAAAAAAAAGAGGACCGAAACCATCTCTATGAATGCGTGATCAAAGCCAAAGCAAGGCAGGGGAGTCCGCATCCCCCTGGTCCTACTCGGAAACAGCCGCCGATCCGAAAGGGAGAAGGAAAAAAAAAATCCCCAAACATACAGAAAAAGATCGGGCTTCTGGAGGGCTTTGCCCGGGCTTTAGCACTGACAAAACCAAGACTCGAAAGCCGCCCCGAGAACCTGGGCTACGGAGCCTAGGCACGGGAGGGGAGGGAAAGGGAAATGCCAAGTCGCCTTTTTGGCCAGGGACTCCCAAGCAGCGACTGCAACAGCTAATTATTTTCCTTTCAGTGCTCGGTTATTGCTGGTGTCCTCCTCGCCTCCCCTCCAATAAATAAATAAAACCCTCCTTTAGGCAGCGAGGCGTGAAAAATGATCCTCGCTGAACGCTTAAAAATAATGTCCCGTGAAGATCGGGGCCGTGGAGCCAGCCAGCCCCGTAATTAGGGGCCATTATCCGTCCTGCTTCGCCGAGGCAAAATTTCTCGTGGAACCCTCAAACCGAGCCCGGTCAGGGCACTCTGGACCCCGGGGGAGAGCCCCGGGTCCTTCCCCGCCGCCCCCCGCTCCGGCGGACCGGGGAGAGCTGGTTCCCGGGGGGGCTCCGCCGACCTTCCCCGAGCCACACGGACACTTGTGGGCGGCGTGAGTCTGATCGGGGCACAGAACGAGCTGCGGTGCTTCAGGGAAATTTAGGGAATAGGGAAAATTCTGATTTTAGGCACGCTTGGGGTTCTTCCCCCCAAAATAAAACCTCGACGGCGCTTGCACTCGCAGCCCCCTCAGGTCCGTGGGAGCCGAGCCCGACCCTTCCTGCGTGGATACCACGACTCCCGGTTAAGGGGGGAATCCCCCCGCTCCCAAATCAGTTCAGCTTCAATCCTGTGCGGCGACCGCGGCTTAAAAACCCACAACGACTCCGCAAGGCAAAAGGGGATGAACGGAGCCGGGGAAAGGTGTCCCAGTCCCAGACAACCC